>KZ506162.1:0-20427 GCA_002844005.1 Limosa lapponica baueri | reverse complement strand
AAAGAAACAAAAAAAAACCCACTGAAAAAGAACAATAGCTATGCACGAACACATAGAGTTAAAGGAAGAGCACAGGCTGCACGACTTCTCTCCTGTCCTCACAGTAACAGAAACCTTTGCCCTGCTGCTGAACGGCACCTTCAGCAGGGATGGACAGAAAACCAGCTGTGTCCTATCTGCCTCATAAAGACTTCTTGAGTCTCAGGTTCCCATCTCAATGGGAAAAATCCTTCCCAGACTGGGGTTACACCAGCGATGGTGCTAAAAGCTGCCAGGGCACCCCCAGCCCTCCCAGGGCCGACAGCAGCAAGGCAGCACTAGGGCAACCTGGAGCCAGGACACACTAGCCTTGTGGGACAAGGCTGGCCCAGCTGTCACCCTCAGCACCCGAAATGCTGTCATCTTCTCCGGTGCAGCTCAGAGCACCGTTCAGCCTTCGAAGCATGTGCTGGAGTTGACTGTCCCCTGCCTGCCCCTACCAGAAAGTGCAGAAGAGAAGCAAAAGTGACTACGTCCCTCCATTTCAGTGACACTGGCCCTTGTCCACCCAGTGCCGCTGCCACTGTGCTGCCTACAAGGCAGCTGCCACCCCAAGCCCTTGGCATCACGTTTCTGTCATTCGACTCACAGCCTCTGAGGAATGTTTGTACTGAAAGGAGATAGTGCAGCACCGTGAGGAAAAGAATTATTATCTCCCTCTTACTGTGGAAAATCTGATTCCTACAGCAGCCTTAATAAGCAGAGACAAGCTGAATCACCACCAACACAGCACACAAACTCCAAAAATCTTCTAAACAGAGTCACAGGACAAGGAAACAGCAAGAGCAACCACCTATGGCTGGGCGTCACCGATGCAGAGCGTTGCCATGCACACAGATAGGAAGGTCCTCAGGTAAGCACATAGCCGTCCCACCAGCTCCCCCGCCTGGGAGAGAAGCGTTCAGCTGGGTTTTGCTGGGGTACTTGCAGACCTCATTGGGTGGCATTTACCTCAAATCCATTGCCAAGGGATTGATGGCACAGTGTCAGCACAATATAAAACAGGGACAAAATGACAAGGGAAGAGAGGAATGAAATACACACCGCCCCATCCCCTTCTGCCCCGATCTGTACTACCTCTGCTTTTACTCTACCATGTCCTTCTAGCCCACCGGGCTAGTTTAACAGCAACGTGCCTCGCTTCGGGCTATCAAAATGCACTTATACAGCAAGTACCTTGCTCTGGCAGTGCATCCTGCAGCCGTCCCTGTGGTCTGACAGCCCTTGGCAGCTTCACCAGGGACACAGCTACCTGCTGCCTGGGATGAAGTCCTTACCCTCTCCTCGCTTCGTCCTTCATCCCTGCAGGTCTACCCCAGCTGCTCCACTTGCAAATCCTCCCCTGAGCAGAACGGGACGTGCATAGCAGCAAGGCTTGCCTAAGAGATTCTAAAAATTGCTGCTGTCTGTGCAAATAGCACAGCACTGAAAAAGCCTACACGCGCAGGCAGATGGCCAGCTTAATCAGCTTGTAGTAGCTAAACCGTTACACTAAAGGCACTAACGCTTGCACTGATGAATGATCTCAGCATGATAATCAACGTTTCTGTCAAATTTGCACACCCAAGCCCCAGGCACCCTTCTGCTGCAAGAAAGCAAGCAAGCTAGCGACAGAGCTGTTTTGACTCACTGGCAACCCAAGCAGTTAGGCTCTGGCAAAAGGTAAAACCAGTAGCCCCCTGCCATTACAGGGCACTGGAAGATGAGCAAGCCAGCATCACCTCCCGGGCTCTGCACGCAGCAGCCCCTACCGCCGCTCCCGACCCCAGGCAGCAAGCGGTGAGGGCCACATCACAAAGGGTCTGGAGCTCAGCGGAACGATTCAGGCAGACGCCCGGCACAGCAGATACCTAGCCAAAAACTCTACTGGGCTTTTTCGCAGGGCCTGCGAGAAATGCCTTGAAATCTCCTGAGAAAAGGCTTTCTCAGGAAATTTCTGGCAGGTCTTTGTTTCCATCTGGGACCGGCAGGCCACCTAAATCCACTTGTCATGCCTGCCCCTGGCAGAAACCACCAGCAGGTGAAGACATGTCAAGGCGTGGGGTGGGCAGGGAGCAGGAGGAACCACCCGCCTCATTTCAGGCTGTCCTCTAGGGCTCCACAGTTTAGCTGCAGGTCTATTAAGAGGCAAAGCATCAAAGAGCTGCCCAGTTTCGATGGTTAATGAACCTGTCTGCCCACAGCAGTGTGGCCTTGAAGCCACACATGTGCTTTTCCTTATATTTTCTTTTTCTTTTTTTTTTTTTTTTAAATGAGGTTACCAGGCCTGACACCTCACATCTTTTCCCTGATAAAATTTTCCAGACTAATTCTTACACACAATGAGACTATGGGATGCAAAGGACAGGTGTCATAGGCTTCAAGACAGGGTGGGGATCAGCAAGCATGCCAGATCAGTCATCAACTGGATCTGGGAAACAGTCCGAGGCATTTTCCTGGTTTTCCACATCAATTATGACCTCTGGGTCTGGCATTTCCTCAGGCTCTATCTCCACTGGTAAGTTTTCTTCCACCAGTGGCTGGGGCTCAACACCTTGACCAGTCCGGGCAGCATCTGGAAAAGAAGGGAGAAATGGTTTATAAGTGCCCACTCATGGAAACCCTCCCTCCCAGTCCCTGATGCTGCAGGCTGCCTAACCCACTCAGTCCCCTCTCCCCAGGTGTCTGCAAGCCAAATTTCAATTTTCTTTGTAACTGCTCATTTATTGAGCTGTGCATCATGGCTCCTTAGACACTTTGGTGCTGAAGGTCTCTGGGCTCAACTGTCCAAAATAAACCAAAGCCAAATCTATTCAGTTACATCTGAGTAATTAGAGCTGGCTAACAGCAGACATTTACTATGTTCTCACCTAAACATTTTCCACACGCACCTCTGCTTTTTACTCATTTGGAGAAAATTAAAATACGGGATACTTTGTTAGTTAAACTGACAATGTGTAAATTTTTTATTGAAAAAAAAAAAGTTCTACACTTTAAATATATTAATATTAAACAATGACCTGAATGACTTACATCTTTTTTTTTTTTTTTTCTGTTTTGCACTATGTTCATGAGTAGCATTTAATATTTTGAAAGCAGAGCAAAGCCGCACCCTGGTTAGACATAAAGCATAGCTGAGCTGCTGAGAGGCTGTGCGTGGTACAGTGAAGGACACCAGGAGTGGAGACAGTGGTGCTGAGACCAGGCTATGACCTATGTAATGTTGCTCCAGTTCATGATGTCTCTGCTAGACCTACTTCAGATGCTGACAATGCAGTACTTGAGGACGTGTTGTCAGCATTCGTATTTCGGAAATAAATTGAGGGAAACATAATGCAAAAAGTGGAGTATTAATATCAAGAACCCACAGAACAGGAGAATTCTGAAAGGTTTTTATCACTGCACTCTCTTGACCGTACTGTGCTAAAGCTCTGGGGTTTTATTCTCGATTGCTTTGAAGGATTTAAAACGTGAGCGTATTCCCACTTTAGTCCTAATTTAAGGAAATATACAAGCCTTTGGCTTTGATGGGATTTAGCTGTGTTTACAGCTCAGCATATTGTTGGATGCAGTCGTGAAGATGACTTACAAAAACAATGCTGATTCTTATAAAATGTTATTGATGAAAAGGCGATGTGTGTGATAAATTTGCAAGAAAATTGCTAAGTTTTGGGGGGTGCTGGTTTTGAGATGGTTAATTTTTAGCACTGGAGATACTAGAACAGACAGTCTGCAGTCTGCTAGCAGTACCCTCTGTGGGATGCTTATGAGATGGCTGCCACTACCTCTCATGGTTAGGTGAGGGCAAAGCTCCTCCTGTGTAGAAGCGGAGCACAAGTAAGTTACTGATAAATGAGCTGTTGCAACTTCTGTCATCTGGACAAGATGCAGGATCTTCCCTGCACTAGCGAGTCCCAGGCCACTCTCTACAGTCAGCTCCTCCCCCACCAGCCACACACATCCATTTTGTCCTTCACCCTCCCAAACAAGCTATCCATACAACTTAAAACCAGTCCCTGGACCCACCAGGCTTTGGAGGGCAGTCAATTTGGGCGGCTTGAGCCTCAACATGGTCTCCATTGGGGGGGCTCTTCACACCTTCACTGGAGACCACAGACATGATTAGTCCGTCATCCTTCTCCTCCTCTGTAAAACCAAAACCGGAGACTTGAAGGAAAGAGGTCCCCCATATCCCAGCAGCCTTGACATGATCATTGTGAAGCCAGACCACCAACACACGATTGCGTCTCCTCCTCATGCAGCTCTGGCTCCATTCCCAGAGCAGACAGATGCTGAGTACAAAAGGCCATTGCCAACCTGTCAGAGACCAGCTTGGCCATGCTGGCAGGATCACAGCTTGAGGTGGCCTCACTGGGCATGGGCAGACTGCACTCAGGGCTGGTGCTGACAACTAACTGCCATAAGAAGCCTTCAGGTCATTTCAGGATCAGACCTGAACAAGACTCAATTTTTTTGCCCGTAGTAAAGGTTTTGCTGTGTTCTTTCTGGCCAGGAGCACACAGTGGCAAGAGTGAGTGAAAAAAAAAAGGAAAAGCAAGGTTTAATTCAAGACCCTGTGGGTCATAACAGTTGCCTATCAGCAAGCAGCTTTCTGCTCCACCAGGTCAAGAAAGGGCTGGCTAGAAGACAAGTAGCCACCCAGCTGAGACCAGTTTACGTTGAGGCTACTTCAACACCAGCCTGCACAAACACAGTCCTCTGTGAGACTCATCCACACCAGGGGGCAATAGTGCTCTCCACTCACCTGAAGGCACTGCCATGAACTTGTGTTTCCTCTTCATGCAGCAACATATGACTGAGGACACAATCACCACCAGGATAACCGCACCCCCTGCGCACCCTGCCAGGATGTAAATGAACCACGGGTACTGCAGCAGGTCTCCTGCAAGAAGGACATGGCATTGTTAGCTACCAGGGTGGACAAGCTTCTTTCTCCAAACAGGAGAAACCCTGCAGCCAGACTAGAGCATGTTGGCATTGCTGCTGCTCCGGTTTGGATCAGGGGAGCTGACACTGTGAACTGTGGTACATCGTGATTTATGTCACGTTGTTTAATTATGTTACGGAATTCTTTGTTAAGAGAAGAGGCGTGTGTGGCTAAGCTGTGTGCATTTCATTCTGCCTCCTCTAATCAGTAACACCTAAGATAATTCGTAAGTTTTAATCAAATTTAACAGGGAAGGTGGTGGTTTGAAAGATACCACATTTCAACAAGTTTTATGAAAACAGGCAGTTGAAAATAGGGAGACCTAAGCTAGCACCTCCTGCTGAAAGAAAAGCTGCAAAGTCTGCCCTCAGAGCTTGTATTATCCCCCAGAAAATCCACTCAGGACAGCCATGTAACGACTATGCCAACCTCAAAGCAAGTCTGATCAGAGCCTGCACCTCCTCAGGCACCAGAGACTCCAGCCACCCCAGTCAGAGCTGTCAGAAACCGGCATCGCTGCTGCCCGGGGAAGGATTTCTCTTTATCCCCCTTCCCAATGGAGATCATGAGAAACACCTAGCAGGAGGTGAAGGCTACAGATGGCTGAGCAGAAGGCCACACACAGGTCAGTGCTAATTATTACCCAGTTCAGAACCCCTTGCTCAAGGTTGCTTTGATGGGGTCGGACTTGCACATACGTTGCTGCTGAGCAGGGAAGCTGGTAGAGGGCATCACAGACTTGCAGAAAAGAGAAACCCATCCAGACTCACTCCCTCACTGAGACAATGTGCTCCAACCTGGGGCAGCCAGTAGGAAAACTCTTCTTCCCATATGAAAAAAAAAAAAAATCCATACAGCTCAACTATCACTGTAATAAAAATTCCTTAAAACTCCTTAGGCAAACCTATGCCATGCCTTTTTGAATAATTTGGCTTCTTTTTGGCTGTGCACACGCCTGCAGAGCGTGGCACTGCAGAAACCAACAGGCTCATTTGGAGCTGGTTTTCAAGACCACAAATGCACAAATTGCTGCATATCCCCAAAGACTGGGAAGTGTTTCAAACTTTCCAGGACCTGCTACATTTCATAGTCCACATACTCACCAGAACAGTAAAAACGACTGTAGACAGGTGTTCCTGTGTGGGAAATCACACATACTCAAAGTATTTTTGGAGTGCTTGTTCCAGTCTCTTTAGGAACAGTTACCAAGTTCAAAAAAATCTATACTCAAAATTAAGCTTTCAGTAAATGAGAAATTGTTTCCCTAATAATTTTATTTCCTTTTTGATGAAAGCTTAGAGAATATTTTCAAAGGCATAAATATATGTTGGAAAAAAATTTTCCTGAATATTTTTTCCTAAAAATTTGCCATTTGTTAAAACGGTCTTCTTGAGATAAAATATTTTGTTAAAAATTGGTAATAAACAAGTAATAAAACAAGTACTGAATCAATAAAAACCTTTTACATATGTCGACTGGTTAACTTCTGAATCCTCTGCTTTAGATCCTGCATGATCAGAGCCCTTTGGTTCCTGGGAAGTTCACGGTATTTCTGTCAAATTGTTTTACGCTAAAAATTATTCAAAATTCATTTCGCCAGCCAGCAGGTTGCCCAAATAGGTGTTTTTACATAGATCTTATACCTACAGAGGAAAAACTGTACTCAGCCCTTTGCCTGGAGCAAATAGTAATCCACCAAAAAAAAAACCTAATTAGTCTTTAATTAATTTAATTGAACTCATTTCTCCCTTCAGTTTACTAGTATTCAGAATTGCTTTAGTTCACTTTTTACAAATGCGGTTGCATTTGGTGACTAAAAAGTAGAATCATTTCTACTTTCTTGCTCTCAGACCCTTCCAAATACGTGTTCGTGCGCGTGTCCATCACAACAGAGCTATCACTAAACTCCCCTGTGGGCTTTTCAAGAGGAAATGGGGAACTGGTATCGCACCCGGGGGACTGGGCAGCCACCCAGAATAAACAATAGTAACTGTCAGCACTCGCGTGATTTATCACAGGGCTTGACTGAACAGCTCATGGATCTTCACATCCTCACTCCCCAGTGCCTCAGCCAACTTGTGTCGGACTACACTGAACAATCTCTGACCAATTTAACTGGACAAAATTAAGACCACTGCTCCACAATCACAAATACCAAACTTTTACAGATCGGCCAGCGGCGCGGATGTGTGGGCACACACAGCCCACGGCGTTTCTGTTGAATGCCAGCACACATGATAGAGCGTTTATGTCAGTAATTTTGCTTTCACACCAACTGTATGCCAACCATAGAAGAAAAGACAGTACCTGCTGTCGAGTACGAGCATCTCAGACAATTTCTAAAATTGGACTGTACAACTACTCTCGCAGAAAAGGTGATTAAATTAATTACAGCTAAATTAGTCAAAAACCTTACAGTTAAATTATGCCACCCTGATGTAGTTTTGATGACCACCTTCACTGCCAGAAAGGAAAAAAAGCTTCAACACTGGAGATGCAAGTAAAATCACACCCAAGGATATCTAATTTTTTTTTTATTTTTATTAAATAAATGTGAGCTTCCAACACAGGCCAGTGCTTTGCATCATGAGGGTCTGGCAATTTTGATCAGATACGGATTTCCTGTCTCATTAAACTATGGCCTCATTCAAGTAGAGTACTCGGCATTTACGGATAGCTTGTAAATGGATAAAGTCACAGCCTTCTCACAGAACTACATACCCAAGCAGGGACACAGAGGGGAAAAAAGCTCTACATTTTGTAGGTAAATGACTTGTGTCTTTACCCCACCTCTGATAGTGTGGGGCTGATGGAGAGACATTTGTATAGACTGGTAAACCTCCGTGCAGCTGGCCTAGATAAGGAGGGAAGAGACAAGGCAAAACACCTCAAGCTGAGTCCAGCAGCAACGGGGCTGAACAAGCAGAGGAGTTTTTACAGGGATGTTGCAGAACCTGGGAGGCCATCTGGGTAACGGATGAACGTCGGAGTAGGAAGCAGCTCGTGTTTCTAAGCTGGCAGAGAGGATCAGTGCACAGGAGGGTGCGAGGCCTCCATCACTGGGAAGTAGGAAAATATTCAGATAGAAATCTATCCTTGCTGCAGAGCTGGGTAAAAGGACCTCCTGAACAAACTTTCGTCCGTTCTATGATCATGGGCTGTGTCAGTCTGAGACACAGGAGGGAGAAGGAAGTCAAGGGCACACTTTCTAAAGGGAGGATGTGGTAAGTCTGGAAAGCAGCTGCCAGAGGACAGAAGAGTTCAGTAATATGCAGAAAGCAAAAACTCCTCAGTTTTTTGCTGTGAGAGACCAAAAGGGAGATTTTCTGGAGACACTGTTACTCACCATAGCTGCAAGACAGCACAACAGGCCGGGTCCTCGTGACGCTTTTCCCGTGGTAAACCTCACAAACAAATTCCCCGGGCACGGTTTTGTCCAGGCGAACCTTCTTCCCGCCATCCTTAACGCAAGCCTCAGGGGCGCTCAGCGCGGTGCCATTCAGCAGCCACTGAAAGCTGGTGCTCTCATTGCTGGTCATGTCGCAGGACAACTCTCCAGTCCCATTAGGGAAGCACCGGACACTAATGGCCGGCTCTGGTCACACACAGCACGGGGCAACAGGAACAGGGAGGAAAGAGAGAGGTGAGGATCAGTGAACGTGAGCTGGACAGGAGCTTCCCTTAATGGCAGTTTTACTACCACTGCATTTACTGGTAGCCAGGGAGCACAGAAGTAACTAGCCTCTTCAATACCTGCCCCCAGCCCTGAAATGCTTAGCAGCACCCACCTCACCCTGCTAATGCCACAAAAATCTGGTGTTCTTTATTGAAACTGGAAAAGCAAAGAATAAAAGCCCCTGATGTGGGAGGATGATGGAAACACCCAAAGCATCTGCCAGCCAGAGGCTTCCTTTGTAATCAGCAGATAACCATAGCTTCAGAGGAGACCCAGCACTCTCCTCCACCAGAGGTTTGTACTTTTGCTGTCACTCTGCCTCTTCTTCCATTTTGGAGAGGAACGAGTACAAATCATGCCCAACACAGGTATAAACACCAGACACCTGCAGTTAGATAGGAGGACCCGGACTAGAACAATTTAAAACCAAGTAATGAATCATTGATATTGCTATATTTTCCTGAATTTCCCTTTTTCAGTTTACTACAAGGAGCCAATCCATTTCCTACATTTGTCACTTTGCAAATACAGACTAGGCAAAGAAGTGGTATGGTTTTATGCCAGTAAGAGTCACATCGAGAACATCTATGCAAACATCCATGTAAATAACCTCAGAAATCACTTTCTTCAACTAGGACATCATCTTCAGCTAAAATTCACTGCCCCCAGGAGTACCTTTGCTGTGAAACTGTTTCCCCAATTTAGTTATAGAATCACAGAATGGTTCAGGTTCCAACCCAAACCATTCTATGATTGGAAGCAACCTTAAAGATCATGAATTCCAACCCCCCCTGCCATGGGCAGGGACATCTCCCACCAGACCAGGTTGCTTAAAGCCCCCTCCTGGTCTTGAACACCTCCAGGGATGGGGCATCCACAGCTTCTCTGGGCAACCTGTTCCAGTGCCTTACCATCCTCACAGTCAAGAGTTTCTTCCTAATATCTAATCTAAATCTCCCCTCTTCCAGTTTAAAACCATTACCCCTCATCCTGTTGCTACGCTCCCTGACAAAGAGTCCCTCCCCATCTCTCCTATAGGCCCCATTTAGCTATGGGAAGCCTGCGGCAACAGAACACAACGAGAAGACAAACATTCCCAAAGCAAATCCACTGAAATGGAGGTTAAACCCAGGACACTTCTGCAGTGTCTGCCTACTTCCAGTCTAAGCCCCTGATCTTGGTGCCAAGGAGTCACATCTTTGACCGACTCTCCACGGCAGTTCCGCTTGTTTGCGCCCAAAAGATGTAAGGATTCATTTGTCTTCACTGAGACCAGTTTGCTCAGACATTTTCATTACAATTTCATACGCTTCAATTTCTCTTAGAAGCTTGTGTAAGGGAAAGCTCTGCAAAAGAAACAGTGGAGATGAGGACCAGAGCAATGGCCACTGGCTGGCTGGAGCACTATTCAGCATGGTGGGAAACCCATTTAAGCCTTCTCCATTTTAACCCAAGCAATGAGCTGGATCCTGTACAGAAGCGACTTTGTTTCTGTCTTCTCACCCTGTTCAAGATGGATGAGCAGGCGCATGAAGGGGAGCGGCCATTCTAAGGCTACGGGGAAGACAGTAGGGAAGCTGGCACAACAAGGTACCCGTCACTGGTCTCTGAAAAGACCCAGAACATGCTGACCTCCAAGCTGCTCAGGGGTAGCTAAAAATCAGAGTGTCACACCCAGGTTCCTTTAATATCTCTCCTCGGCTGCATGAAGCAGGGGGAAAAACCCAGTACACTTCAACCCAGACCTGCGCAGAAGTCCAGTTCAGTTTCCAGAGCCAAGTCAGGTAGGGTTAACTCCTTAAGGAAGTGTGTCCATAGGCAGCAAAATGCTGTCAGTCAGTGAGAGCTTTCATGAGAGCCATCAGGAAGAGTAGCCTGGAAATGGACTGAAATCTCCAGCTACACGTCTACACACTGTAGGCTCAGCTTCACGAACGCTTCATGCTGCTGTCTCTTACATCAGGGAAAAATAGCACGTAGCTCAACTGACTGGGTACTTCAAGGAAGGCTCAACAGAGAGGAGAGACTGATAAACATGGATGCAAAAAGCATCCCATAGTTTACAGTCACCGTTACCACTCCCTGAGGTGCCAGAGACTTATAAAGCTGTTCCAGAGGCACCTATAGCTCCTGCAAGCTCAAGCAATCTCTCAGGAAGAATTTCAAGGCACCAGCTTCCAGCCAGGCTCACAAGTTCATGAGCTGTTTGTTGCTAAGAAGGCCACTTACCAAATACTTCCAGTGTAAAAGATCTGGTGGTGTTGTGAAAGACAAACTCATATTTTCCTTCGTCCTCTTTCTCCACACTCCTCAGCACCAGGGAGCCGTTCTGCAAGTTCAGGCATCTGCCAGCAGAATTGCCGCACTCGGCCAACAAAGTATCATTTAAGACAGCTGTGAAGCATTTCACATTCGTCTTGCGCATTCCAGAGAGGTTCTGCAGACTTTGAATTCCCACAGAAAAGACTGCTGAGCCACCACTGAGCACACTGGTCGAGGTGACAGAGCCTGAAAGGAGAAGCAGAGACTGTGGGCAGCGAGCTTGCCGTGTCCATCCATCCCCTCTCAGCTGCATCCCAGAAAGGCAAATGCCCAGGTGAGATGTAAGAGGGACAGACCCAGCCCTAGCGACGGGCTGGGGTCACCAGTAATTGAAAATCAGAGGAGTGGGAAGCCGTCTATAAAGGCCAACTTTCCCCTCTGATAACATGGGAGTGGTGTGCATACCATGCACAGAGGGTGACGAAAGGCTGAGCAGCTGGTCTTTTCTCCCCTCAAATTTGAGATGACCGTCTACCACCTCCCCCTCGGAGCCGAGAGACTGTGCAAAGAAAGATCCTCAGGGAATCGATGCCATGGATCCTGTACAGAGGGTAGCAAAAACAACTGCTGCCTGCACAGCTCCTTTCACCCAAAAAGTAAGGTCGCAGCGCTAACCTGAAGCAGCCTCACAGTACCCTGGCACATTACTAAGTTGTTGTACGCAAATCAGAGGTGGGTAAATGGCAGGGCAAGAGCGACTCAGGACTAACCCAAGGTCACACCGAGCGTTAGGAGCAGGACCACATTGCTCTCCAGCCCCTCCAGCTAGTGTTCTGCGTACAAGGACCTTAACGTTCTCCATTGAAATGCTTTTACAGACGCAGTACGCTGAGAAAGTACTATATCGTTAGTTATCATTCGTTTACTAAAACAATAATCTGTCTTACTTTGGTCTGACTGCCCCTTTCATGCATTAGCAGTTACACTATTTGATGTCTCCCCAAACCTGGTAGAGTCCTTAAAAGATCTTGGAGCAAAATTAAGGTGTCTGCTCATCTAGGCAAATCTGTGCCAGCTTCATAAAGAAAAATCCCACTTACCATGAGTAACAGTTATTATCACCAGCAAGCACTGCAGAGTAAAAGGAGAGCTGAAATCCATTTTAAAGAGCTCCTTGCATCATATGCTGAGAAGACGATCTGGCTACAGTGCTCAGTGAATATAGAATTCAGGAAATGATGTCAGAAGCAAGAGTGAAAAAAAAAAAAAAGAAAAGAAGCTCTATAGTGGACAGATTGAAAAATGTTTCAAAATAGACCCGCAAGGTTTTGGGTGACTGAACTCGGGCTGAACCAACGTGAGCCACAATGTGCTCTGCAAAGTACCGCACCTTGGAGCTAGCTGCAAGTGTGAGAATAGGGCTGGGAGGCGAGGAAAGACAAAAATATCTCCTGGTCAGCTCATCCTGTTTAGGAAGATGCTAACGCCGAGACGGGGCAAAGGTAGAACACCTATTTCTTTCATCCTTTTCCAGTTTATCAAAGCACAGCATCCCCACCCAGGGAAGAGAAATCAGTCCAGTTGGATAAAGCACTGCACATGCAGACCAGCTGTTTTCCTGAAATACCAGTAACAATCATTCGCGGAGAGTCTCACCAGCAGGAGGTGTGGGAGAAGGCTCTCCCTCTGTACACAAAGGCTGGGTTGCCAGCCTGAACTTTGCTGGGCTCTTCCAGTGACTGAACGGTACCTGCCATGTAGGAAAGGGCTCCAAACAGCCACCCTAGGCAAAGAATAAAGGTTATGGGAAGTTAGGTTGCATTGCGAAACTGGACTGAATGCAGCCTGAAAGCCCCCTCCCCCCCCCCAGCTCTGTTTGGAGTGAATATCCCAGAGACGAGTCTGAAAACTCGTCACTTGTTCACAGTGAAGACTGGCTTATCTACAGCACAGGACCAGATACTCTGTTCGCACTCATCGAGATGGCTTAAAGCACACCGGCCTTTTGCACTGATTGCCAAGGTGGATTACACAAGTAACACAGCAGAAACCCTCTCACTCACTGGAGGAAGTAAACCACCATTGCATTAGAGTCAACATCTGGATTTTTTTAGATGCTCTTAGCAGATGTGTTGGGGAATAACCGTGGCAGCAGTTCATGATGTGTCTGGGAACCTTACGCTTTTGTGCTGTTTCTCTGGACATAGACACAGCCCATTAAGGAAGCTCCACACGGTGGAATTACATGTATACACACGTCTGAGAAATGGTTAAACGCCTTGTGTTGTAGTCTGCACTATTTTTCAAACAATTTGGCTCTGCTTGATAATTCCACATTTCAGCCAGTGGCTTGGCCCCTCTGACTTCTTAGTAACGACAATTACATCTCACGTCCTGCTCCCAGCCTCCAAAATTTACAAGTTTGTTCAAGGCTGCCAAAGCACCATCCTGTCTTTATCATACGTGCATAGGACAGGCCTAAATTGATCTAAGATGTGACAGAAATAGCCTTCTCTGAGAAAAGCAGTGAAGTGAGTCTTCAGACAGTTACAGTAGTGCAGGGGAAGGGGGAGAGAGAAAAGTATTTACAGTAAGAAACACTTTCATTTCCTTCTGTGCTGCTGAAATGACATGAAGAAAATCTCTCTCAAATACCCCTGCAAGACTAGGGCTAACCATCTGCCTCGGATGTGCACACTCAACTTCATTTCACCTTCATGCTTGAAGGGCAAACTGGTAGAGCTTAGGGTTGCAGCGCTGTGGTGGAGACATGAGGCAGAACAGACAGCGAGTGCAGGGTCCCTTCAAAATAGCACCCCAAAATGCTCAGAATCTCTGAAAAACCACAAAATGCAAAAGAGGTCTGCTTACAGCCAAATCCAGCAAAAGTTCACCTTCTCCTCCGGCCAGTGACAGCAGCCTCACAAAGCTCATTTACAGATTTGCAGTAAAATCAAAGAAAAATACGGCCTTTCTACTGTAATGCTGTTGTTACAGAAGTGACTCTGCATGACTGTGACATTGCGGTGTCCTGTATTTAGTCTCCCTCTCAGTGACTCCAGGGCAAATGAGTACATTTATGAGTTCAATATTTCTGACTGCAAGCGCCCCATACATCACGCAGTATATGAAATCCCATTAGGCTTAAAAAAAAAAAAAAAAAAAAAAAAGAGAAATCACAGCCAGGATAAAGACGACAGCACATGCACAATCTCTGTTGTCATCCTCTTAAGAGCAACCCTCTCAAATTTCATATGCAACAAATTTTTTAGATGAGATTAGACACTACTTTCTACCATAGGCTAATGAATGCCCACAACACCCTTGGTTAGCCAGAGAATTCACTTCCCCTTTTTATATAAAGACACATAAAGTTTTATGTGATTATTGCGGACCAAAAGCACCTTGTGAGGCTTAACAGAAACCAGAAGAAGAGGGCAGTGGGGGGAAGATAAGAACTTGTAGCTGGAAGATGAACTAAGATCTTTTTTACTCGGTAAGCTGCAAGCTCACAGGGCCATTTTGTTCTTTCAGCCACTGACAGCATCGTGAAAGGAGAATGGAGATTCATTCCTTACATGACATGAGG
Source organism: Limosa lapponica baueri (assembly GCA_002844005.1). NCBI lineage: Eukaryota > Metazoa > Chordata > Aves > Charadriiformes > Scolopacidae > Limosa > Limosa lapponica. Next base: position 5,934 of record KZ506162.1, on the reverse strand, counting down.
CATTGGTGGAGCTCAGGAGATTGGAAAACCTGATTTGGTCAGTAAGGCAGGAAATAAGATGTGAAGTATTGCAAATTCAATTTGTACGTACTAACTCTGCACATCTTCCTTTAAATAGGCTGGTAATCGTAAGCAGTGCACCTATTTTTACTACCGTTAGCTCACATCAGCGTTAACTGGGGAAATACAGAGGCCTAGCTTCACACAAAGAGAGGCAGCAGAGCTAAATGCCAGAAACTCCATGCGTGGAAACAGAAAATAAACCTGCGGCTCCGGCGATGCACAGGGCTGGGGCTGCTGCTGAGCGCTCCCTGCCCCAGCACCAGCCCCAGGCCAGGAAATGTTGCTGGCTGCCAGCAGTCCGCTCCCCCAACTGTCCATCCATCCATCCGTCCATCCACCCACCCATCCATCCGTCCCCTGTGGTGGAGCGGCACAGCCATGGCTACAACCCAGGCTGCCAGGGCAGGTACACCCTAGACTGTGCAGGGCTGGGAGAGGGGAGAGGCCTGCAGCCATGTTAGCTTACCTGTCCAACCCACACCTACGGCCGTTCAGAAACGAGACATATTTTTTTAAACATGCTTTGGTCGGTTCTTAGGAGAGTTTGACGGTGAAGCCGCAAGGCAGGAACAGGAGGCAAGCCTGAGAGATGCTTCTGTGTGGGGGCAGCAGGACCCCAAGAGACTGATGAAGGTTCGTAAGAATATGAATTGTTTCTTCGTTACATGAAACTAGCCAGAGAGCTATGCTTTAAGTTTGAATTCTTTCTTGAGCAAAGAAATATAGCAAAGATAAACACAGAGACGTGTATTCTTACGTGGTGATAGAGAGACTGCTCGTGCACTTTGTTTCTCTAATGGCAAAGGTGTGAAATTACAGCTACTTTACAACTAATTTAGGAATGCACATGGATAATCATGGTACTCCTGCAGATCATGTTCAGAACAAGTGACTTTTGGACAAAAGAGGCTGTACTGGCATACCAAGAAGAGCGACCAGGGCCTCCGGTCCCAGATGAAGGCCCTCTTGTGCCAGGGACTCCACAGAGCTGTAAAATGGAAATAAACCCTCGCACTCCCAGACTCCTAGCTGCAGACAACCAGGAACACGGACATAGACAGGATTTCCCAGGCGGGTCCCAAATACCGTGAGCTCTGCAAGTGTTGCAGGTGTAGCTAGACATAATTTTACTGATGGCAGCCGGTTCTCAAAGCTGGCCCGCACCCTAAGCGCCCCTGACACTCACTCTGCCGGCTGGCATGTCTGACAGGTGAGAGGTTCTCCCCCACCACACGGACCAGAGCAGAGAGGTCTCGTGTCAAGTCTTAGGAAAGCAGACAGGCCAGACACGGGTCACTGGCATCTCTCCCCACCTCCTGAAATCGCCCGTTTGCCACAGAAAGTGGCACCCCAGGAATCTTCTCCTGACCAGCTCACACTCGGATGCTGAATAAGGCAAACCAGGAGGAGAGAAGGAAACTGGAATTTCATTCACAGTCCTCCTATCTCTGCCTTTAGAGACAACCTGCAGGTGATCCCCCTTTCAGCTCAATCCATCCAACTTCCATGGGGATGGTCCTCTGCCATGAGACAGCACCCAGCCCTGCGTGGCACCCCACAGCCACCAACCAGCTGCACACCGTGAGGTTTAATCAGAGGCCACTGTGAGGGAAAAAAAGAAAGTGAAGAGGACACATTGCCACGCTGTTTTCCCGGCTTCCAGCGCAAAGAGACCATAAAAAAAAGGCTGTTCTGAGTCAGATTAAAAGTTCACCTCAGTCCGTCTTCAAACACGGCTCGCTCTCAGATGCTGAATGAGACCGATCGGGGCTACAGACAGCTCACAGTGAATGTCATGCATTTAACTAATGCCACTACCACTGAGCAGCTACGGGGCATGGGGGACCCAAGCAGGGCCACCGAAAAGCAGGCACATGGAAGAAGCACTGTGGCACACTGCTTCTCAGGGTGCTGCAGAACAGTGAGTGCTGAGCTCCAGGCACATGGTCTGATGGCAGATACCATCCTGTCTCAACGCTTCAGCCACATACCCTCATCCTTCCCACACATCCAGCTTGGGGCACAGGCTCAGGCTATGCCTGGTGAAGGCATCAACTCCACTGCTGTAGGTCCCAGCACCATCTACCACCTGCCATCTCACCTTGGCGCTCCGCTGTTGCCTCACTGCCAGGTGAGACAAACAAGAACGTAAGCATCCCAGTTGTCTAGGTCAAGCATACCAATCACATACAGTTTCTCTGACATAGCTCTCCAAGTATGGCCCATGATGACAGAAGAAAAAGAAAAGTCCATATATGGAATAACTGCTAGAAACTACACAAATTATATTTAGCACCACTGCGTGTGGGGTGAAATGCTTTGCATTTGCTTTGAAAAAAAAACCCCAAACTTATTATTACAGAGTTATTCAGACGTAAGGGTTCAATCATGCTGCTACATGAACAGAACTTAAATGAAGGACCATATCAAGGACAGCAAGCACAGCACCTGTATGTGCTCTGGCCAGTTCCTCTAGAGTCAGAGGAAAATCTGTTGCTGGGAGTTTCTGGGACACAACAGTAGGAGAAGTCAAGTTAGGATCCAAGCTGCCAAAGGTTGCTGCAGGCCAACTGTGAGGGGTTTTTTTTCTTTCATCTCTAATATAACTTAGAAGACTCAGATGAATTTCAGCCCCTAATCAGTTTCACCTTGACCTTGCTCGAGGCTGCTGTCGTGTAGCTCTGCCACCAGTGCCCCCAGCTCACTGTCCTTGGCCTAGACTGCTCTTGAAGGAACAGCCAAAATTGTCTCCGACAGAGATACTCAGCTCCTGCCAACCACGATATCTCTGAAACCACCCACTCACTCCTGAAATACCAGACCAACTAGTTCATCTTTTCCTGTTTCTTCTTGCTTTGCCTTGCCTCATTTTGGTGAGGGAAAAACGATATGGCAAGATTTGAACTTGGAAGATGAACTTGGGAAATTTCACTGATGTTGCCAGGTTCAAACTAACCACACAAACTTTATTTTAAAAGTCAAAGAGATTTTATAGGTTAAAATTTCCTTGGGGGATTCACTTAGTATCTTACCCTGACATCTGCTGTGGTCTGCTGTGGTTACGAAAAGGTTAATGCCAGGCCCATTTAAGAAAATCTTTCAACACAGTACAGAATGGGGACAAAAGCCACCAAAACAGCTTTACAACCACAAGGTCACAGGTGATTATGACAGGGATTCCCCACCCCGGCGTACTGCAATACCATGGATAACCTAATGTGACAGTCAAAATACTTGAAAAAGCAGTAAAACACACTTTGTGCATTTTGTTGAAGCTTCGCTCCCTACCAGACACAAGAACCAGCAACCGCGGCTACCTGCAGCAAATTACCGTTCAAGAGCTTTAAGAAGCTTCTTTTAAAAAGCACAGACATACTCTTTGATTAAAAAAAAAAAAATCCAGCTCATCTAACTTTGCATTGCTTACTAGAAGCCATCGGCAAACACCGACTAAGGTATTTAGAAAAACAGACTTGTCAGCAGGCTGAAATTCATTGTACAAGGACCAAACCTCCACTGAAAAAAAATTTAGGGGTCCACAAATTCCGAGGCTGAAAAGCAGTGTTTTATAGGATCAAAGCTGGAAACACGGCTTCAGCATGGCGACTAGAACTTAAAAGGCAGGTTGAAAAGTCCCTGAGTCACGACACTCTTTAATGAGGTAGCCCTGGCTGAGGCCAAGACAGGAAATAAATACGGCCTTTTCAGACTAGATTAAATTTTTGCATACCCTGAAAATCTCAAGTAAGTAAGATTTTCAGAAGGTGCAAACATTTCTTCTGTGTATTGGGCAGTGCCGGAAGGTTGATACGTGTTTCTCCCACCCTCAGTGGAAGCAGACGTGGCCTCCCAGACTAATGGTTCCATTCACAGCAGGAAGGACTGGGTCAGACCTGCATGGAGGGGAAGGTGGAACAGCATAATGCCCAGCTCCCTCATGGTGGAGGGGTCCCCACTCAGGTCTGAACCACGCTGCGACAAAGCAATGCAGCTCCATGGAAATCAACCAAAGTATTGACAGACCCAAGATTTCTGAAACTGAGGAAAGCCAGAGGGACACTGACTTTTACATCCTGAGAATTTGAGAATATGTAGGGATTTCTACATTACACTTTCCAGTCCTCTGCAGCAGCGCTCCTGATCACTGGCGCATGGACAGTTACCGCAGTGGAGGCACATATCCCATAAAGTAAATTTCTGACAATGCTGACAATGACCTTAAAGTACTCCCTGGACGCCGAGAGGTGTACAGACCAAGTTGATACTCACCCCTGGTTCTTTCCTCTAGAGCCCTTCTTCATAAATATCTCTTTTTATACCCTTGGAGACTGAAATTTGGGTGTATTCACCAGAGGTTTGGAACTGGGGGTTTCTCCACAAGTAGAAATCTTGAAAAAAAGGGGAAACAGACTGGAATAACTAGTTTTTGCAGCCCTGTACGTCCTCAGAATTTGAATATTCCTGACAAATAACGCTTCTGCTGGGTCAAGCTCAATTTATTCAGCATCCACCTTACGTGCATTAAAGCAACAGGTATAGCATCTGGCCATTTTAGTCTCTGCACAAATCTCTGGTATATCTTTAAGGCTTTGATTCATTCTTTCTACTTTCTCTGATGACTGAGGGTAGTAGGGAGTATGCCACTGTTGCTCTATTCCTGTTTCTTAGTTGTAGGCCTAGACGTATCTCGGATAGTTTTTGTTCAGTCATCTGGTATCTTCCTGCCCTCTTCTGATAAAAAATATCCTAAATACCCTACCTTTTCTTTACAGAATAGCACTTTGGTTGGGGAGACTTGTTGGCCTTTATCAGCCAAAGCAACCAGCATTACTTGTGCCTTCAACACAATTTTCCTTATTCGTACTTGCTATTAGCACATCATCCACACACTGTATTAATGCAGAGTCATTGGTAAACTCTACGTCCTGTAAATCTGTCACTAGGATTTTCAAAAATAAAGTTGACAATCCTGCAAACCCTTGAAGAAATCTAATCCATGTTACTGTTTCCCTTCCCAGGTGAAGGCAAAAATATATTGAGATTCTGGATGCACCATTATACTGAAGCAAGCTGGGCACAAATCAGTTACCGTAAAATATTTTGTGTTAGCTGGTATCATGGTTATAATTGCTGAAGGATCAGAAACCAGTGGATGCAGTACAGCTACCCATTTATTTATTGCTTGGACAAATCTATAAACAGTTTCTCATCTGAGCCTACTTTAGGTTTTTTAACCAGCGAGATAGAAGTATTACAGGGATACTTGCAAGGAATTAAAATCCCTCTTGGCAGAAAAATCTTCAACTATTGGCCTTACACCTTCCCCTGCTTCCTACGATAATAGGTATTTGTTTCACCTCTTTGTCATTTCTATCTGTACTCGATTAGCTGACCTTATAATCCTACATCCACAGAACTTTGGGCCCATAAAATCCTAGGTACATCCTAGGACTGGTCTCCAGTCTCTAAAGCAGTTCATAGCCAGCAGGTATCTCAACACAATTCCACAGCCCTTTTTCTTGACAACCCATGGGCACCCAGCAACTGTGCTCCAATTATTCCAGACTTCCAATAACGAAGTACCTTTCACTATACCTGTTTCCAAACTAAAGGAATTTGGTAGAATTACAGAAATTCAGGTTGCTACCACCTCACCTCTTTCTGGTTGGTCCCAGCGCACTCCCTGTGATAGACAGAAAGGCGTGAACTCACCTGGTGTGCAGATTAGACACTTGCCAAGAGGTGCTGGAGTCAATCAGTGGACAAAGGGGATACCATCTGGGCTACAAATTCTGTTGCAAAAGTGATTTGGGATGTTTGTCAACCAAGGAAGAAAGGGACACAAGGGTAGAACTACAAAAGGTTTATTTA
>KZ506161.1:308115-330827 GCA_002844005.1 Limosa lapponica baueri | reverse complement strand
TGCTAGAACAGCACCTGAAAAGAAGAAGGTTTCAGCTCACTAACGAACCACTTGGTAACATGGTGTGGACTGAGCCCCAAATGTTTCAACTCAAAAGTCAAAATTAGCTTTATTGGCACAAGATGAAGGCAATTCTTCACACGCTTAATTTTTCTTTTTTCTTCAAATTAATTTCTAAAAGATACCATTTTATAGAAACAGAAATGTATGAGTTATTTCATTAGTAACAATTGCCTGGAGAGTCACATTTACACACAGAAGAACTAGGATGAATCTGAAGGGTACAGCACTGTTGTTTCCAGACTTCAAAAGCTAAATATGATCATAAATAACTACAAAACTGTTTTAGTAGACATTTCAGAAGTTTATAAAAAGTAAAGGGAATACCAAATCACTAAATTTACTGTTTTAAAACAATCAATACCTAGTAAAAGTCATAAATATTTAGAAAAAACCCAGACCCTCACTGGAACAAACTGTAGTGTTTCCACTATTGCTGATTTTGCCACTTATACAGAGCTTACAAGAGAAGCCACTGACAAGCTGAAAACTCTGTATTAACCTTTTTGAGACAGGAGAGCATAAATTATGTATTTATTTATTTGTTTGTTTTTAAAATCATAATGACAATAAATCCTTATTTTAATACTGCATTTGTGCTGCTCAGGAAGTCTTCCAGAAGGTAATGTAATAAGTATAACCTAGCTTTTCACTGGAACATTTAAAGATGTTATTTGTAGTAAAGATCAGCTTCTTTGTTCTAACTAGCTATTGAAAAATCTTCTGCAGAAGTACAAGTCCCTTATTATCAAGTAGCAAGTGTACATCATCTTTGTTCATCTCAGTCACAGGCTGATGACATTTTCAAATAAGGGAAAAGAAAACAAGATGCAACAAAAGAGGAGGGGAATGAGAAAGCCTTGGCACATGATTAGGTTTAATATGAAAGCACGGTCAGGAACATATTTTTGTTGATTACTTGTAATATATATTGTTTAGAAAGTGCTGTAATAGCTATTATAACTTACCTGTAGTGACTATGTAGTGCCATATACTTTTTTTTAATCTTCTTAAGGAAAAAACATGGTGAAAAACTGTTCAGAGTAAACCAAGAGGGGAAATGAAACCCTGTTGATGTACCATTTTTATTCTTCAAGTAAGTTAAAAAATAGCAACTTCTGACATAAAACTAGACTGCTACATCGGCATCCTAGAATTTGTATTCCTATTTTATGTTCTCCCAAGACAAAAAAAAAAATGCTGATTCCAAAACCTTTGACAAAAGTGGAGTATAGGAATTAATATTAATCACTTGTTTTGGTATTAGCAAGCCTGCTGTTTGTGCTGCCTTTTGTGATATGCATATAGGGTCTCCAGGGAACTGCAGTACATTATCTACACAGGAAACCAGTCTTAAAGAGGCATGTGCCTGCCTACAAATGATTAAGGTATATCACACATGTGAATGAGCAGCTAAATTCTGACAGATACAATTAAAATCAATAGTTCAGTCATATATAACCGTCTAAGATGTGGAATAAACTTTGCATTAAACACAGACACCCAGATCACTAATTATGATTCCTATTTCTGAGCTGCTGAAGAAGCACGGAATGGAGTGGCTGAGGTTTATGACAATATGAAACTCAAAATATATTTTTTTCTGAATTCATCTACGGTGGATACTATAGGAAAAGCAGCATCATATTGAAGATGTCCATATGCACTTTTTACTAGCGTTAAAACATTTTCTGCTGGCATTTTGACTTTCTGCCAACTGGTTGCTGGGGTTTCCTTGCCTAATTTTAGGAAAAGGCAGTGAGAACACTACTGACATAAGGTTTGTTCCCCAGGAAATCCAGAGTTTACAAGATCGTTCCCATTATTCACCATAAAGATCTACTGCCACATGTATGCTAGGACTAGTCATACAGGCACTGAGAAGTACTGTGTGATTTCGCAGAATGCTTCAGAAAGGAAACCATGAAAGGTGGAAGTTTGCTCAGCAGGTATTATGCCAAATGCTACAGAGGAGCACAGTGTTCCCTGTAGCAGTCTCATCTTTGTGAAGGAGGAAGAGAAAAGAGGCGACAGAGGAGTAGATGTGTACGATAGGACCTGGACAGATTTCAGCTAATTTTAATTGCCTGTGTTAGGAGCCTAGTCAACTTTGTCACCCCATATGGTGAATAAAGAATTTCCAGGGAGTAATTCAGCGTATGTAAATATGAATCAGACCCAAATGAAACCTTCTCCACTGACTGGAGCAATGTGACTGGGCTCCTACCTTCAGGCTGAGTGAGGCGTACCCCGACATAAAAATATGCTGCTCTCCATGGCTAAAAATTAAACAATGCAGACCTTACCAAACGAGCGTGCATGCACGCAACATTTTTCTCCTGTGACCACAGAATAATTAAACATAACTAGTAAAATAAAGTATGGCTATTTATGACATGGAGGTGTTTTTACCCTCATACGTACTCCATCTGTCATCACTCAGAGCTGCAGGTGTAGAGTCATCCAACAGCTCGTAAGGACCCACGGTACAAAAAGTGCACACAAAAAGACAACTTCCAGCTGTGAAGAGCTGGCAGCCCAGACGGCAGCTCAGAAGTGGAAGAGGAAATGGAAGAGGAGAACCTGGAGAGAAGGCTGGAACAGACCAAAGATGTCCTCATTCACCAATTGACTCTCCAGCATACATCAGGTTTACGAATACAAATTTTGAGCTTCTTGTGTTCTGTGCCAAAATCCCACACACAGAGAAATGTGGATCTTGCAATTTTTTTTATTATACAGATTACATAGGGATGCCTATGTATAGAATAATTTAGTGCAACTAATACTGTGATATACCCTTAGTGCCTTTCTCTCACTCTGTGTAAACAACAGGTTAAGTCTGTTAGCACATGTTGGGATTTGTTATTTCATATCTACGAGCGCACATGCATTGCACATTGACAACTATTTCCCAGATTAAATTCACTGAAGTCTGTTTGTTAAACTCAGTAAGTATGGTAAGGCTCATACTAAGTGGATTTTTTTTTTTAATGAGATCTTCACAGGGAAATTGAATTTAACAAGAAACTTCAATGAAAAAAAGAACCTGAATGAGATTTGAATATTTTTCTATATATATTCCTTTTAAGTGTGAGTTTTCTTGTTAGCAATAGCCTAGTAAACAGTAATACCATATCAAACATCTTTAGATTTGGATTTTTTTATTAACATTTATTCTGAGTCCCATATATTTCAGTTCTTATTATCTAAGAGATGGGAAAATTTATATTTTCCAAGGTTTCTTATTCTTTTTTTAAAGAAAAAATGTCTTAAACGTTTATGTGAAATTTTGATCATTCAGGACAGAAGCCATCCTAAATTACTGACTGATTGCCCATTATCTGTGGTGCAAAGAGAAAGTTGAAATGGTGATAGTATGAATAAAATGATGAGTGATGAATGATCCATTCCATGGATTTATTTTTACCTCTTTACGATAATTTATGAAAAATATGCCTGCATATTAAAGCAAGACATCCAATTGTATCTATCTTTTACATATTTGATGTATTTTAGTATCAATTAAACAAACAAGGCTTGCTCACAGTTTAACTGTATAAGAATATTAATCTGCATACTTATGATTTTGTACTGGTGATAATGCTCCTCTTATTAGCAATTACAGAAAACAGCTTGATGCCAAGTCTTCCTTATTGAATCTTGATTAATCACAATAAGACAGCAGTATTCATATCTTCATCGTGTTTCAAGACTGAATGAAGATACTTCTATTATCTGCAAAACCAAAATCCCTGCTATGTATAATAAGAAACGTGGTTTTAAGAACAGGGAAAAAAAAAAATCAAGGCAAACTGACAAGACAAAAAGCACAGGAAGCTTGGGACAGCCACAGTAAATCTCTGTGGTAATTCAGTGAAAAACAACTGTACACCAACTACCAGAAAGAGAGAAATATGCATAAAGGTTCATAGTTTCACAAAGCACTACCAGAAAAAGATTCTCCAAACAGTGTTTATAATACAGTGTCATCATACAAGAACTCAAACAAAAAAAAAAGTTGCAACTACTCATTCCACTTCCTTTTCACATCAGATTACAGCTCGTAAATCTGACATAGCCTGACCCGCTCCAATACTGATTAAATCTTTTGGGGTTTATTTTTTTGTAACACAAAATATCTTGTAGAAAGACATCAAAGCACCTGTCTTTCTGAAAAGTCAATACTTCAGTCTTTCAGGATAATACCCTAAAAAGCAGACACTCAAGATTTTTTCTCAGTTTTGAAACTACCAGCTAAGGCTATTAAAAGACTTTTACAAAGTTATTGCCCCCATCCCTTAAAATCAGACTGGGTGGAATGATTCAACTATTATTGCTGACCTCTTCTCCCTGGGATCCAGTGACAGGACACGTGGGAATGGTTCAAAGCTGCTCCAGGAGAAGTTTAGACTGGACATTGGGAAGCATTTCTTTACTGAGAGCATGGTAAAACACTGGAACAGGCTTCCTTGAGAGGTTGTCGATGCCCCAGGCCTCTCAGTGCTTAAGAGGCATTTGGACAATGCCTTTAACAACATATTTAAACTTTTGGTCAGCCCTGAACTGGTCAGGCAGTTGGACTAGATGATCCTTGGGGGTCCCTTCCAACTGAAATTTCTATTCTTCTATTCTATTCTATTCTATTCTATTCTATTCTTGAATGGTGATAAATTGTTCTATAAGAAAATATCAATAGGCAGTCAGCATCCTATATGTTCTGGATAACATTTCAGAAATGTGGTTCATCAGTGCTGGAACACAACTAAAGCGTAATGAAATTCCCCAGACTTCATTTTTTTGGAATATGGACAGGCTGAAATATTACCTAGCTGTCAAAGCTTTTCATTTGGAAATAAATTCTTACTTCTTATGTTGCTCACGGAAGAGGAAGTCTTGTCAACAAGCAGGTACTGTTGGAGCCTGGGTGTCTCAAGGTAGCAGCATGCCAGATTTGTCCTCATTAACTGACTCCACTTGCAGACCTGCATAAATGTGCCCTGTTCAGCTACTTACTTGCATGGCATCCTGCTACTCAATGCAGCTGGCTCCAGAGCAATCCCATCTGTCAAAATCCATTTTTTCAAAAATGTGTTTTTGTTCCAAGGCAAAATGAAACGCAAGTTTTGTGAATTGCAGAGAGATTCTCACAGCGCCTACAGCACGATGTCACCTGACGATGCTTCCAACAACCGAGCAGTAGCCTGAATAAATTAATTTTGAAATGTTAAAAAGCCAATCAATTAAAAATTTGGTATTTTCTAGTGGAAAGGTGGTTTGCTGAAGATATTTGCAAATAAGAATATGGAACTAGTAGAAACACATGGCAATTTACAGTCATTATAACTTTGCTTACCAAGCACTTTGCTAATCTGGGAAATGGTCATGTTGAAAGTATAGCTTGCTTTTTTTATCACTGTCTCTAGTGACAAATAAGCTGTAAAATAACTAACCATCAAAGATCTTTCCCCAAGCTAGCAATCTCATGTGACTAAGGAAGGCCAGCATCTATTGCCAGAAGCACTCAATGGTGTAGCTCTGCAATGGTCTGTTTTGTCCTTTCATAGCCCAGTCTAAATGAATAGCTGCTCAGCAGCGTTTCAGCAAACTGGGTGCAACTTTTGGCACAGTCTCAGCTGAAGTCTCATATTCTGGATTCATAACAAGCTCACTTCGCCTCTCTACCACATTTGTTCCATTAAATGATCAGAAAAACTAGTCCAAAGCACTTAAATCTACTCAGAAAATCAAGGGGAAAGGAGAACAATCAAGAAAGTCATGTAACTATTGAAAATTATCTTTCACTCACTGGGGTTTCTGATTCTGTCATATATGATGAAGTACTATTTAATCATGTAATTTTGTTATCCATAACTCATGAAAATTACTTATCATCACTTATAATTTTACTAAAATGTACATTTTTCTCCTTAGAACTACAAGTTTTTCTTTAGACATATTTTAAGTACTTGTGAAAACAAGTATTAATGAGTAATGAAAAAGATATAACTCATGTCATAATCTGAAAAAAAAATGATGAAACCATTTTAAGACAAGAATTGACAGGTTCTTTATTTGAAATCACATATGGCAGCTCCAAAACCCAGTACCTTCCTGTGCATTCTCAGCACCTCAGTTTGCTCTCTGACGTGTCCAACGTGGCTTTTCCCAGGTTGGGAGTTCCGACCCCTTTATTTTACTGATCTTACTTTTGTTCACATTACTAACAACCTCCTACATTATAAATATAAGGGCATTTATACAGTATCTTTAGTGTCAGAAATGTTTTCATGCATTTCAATTCTACCTTACAGATTTCCAGTTTCCCTTAGTGACTGGCTGCCTTTGTCATCTTGGTTGTTTGTTCATGCTCCAGCGTTCTTGCTCTTTCTCCCTCTCTTCTGTATAATCTCCCCTGGTTATATTTTGCCCTTCCTGTCCTTTCAGTTGGCATTTATAGTGAACTTTTTGCATCTTCTTCTAAGGTCCTAATCTATTTAATTGCATTTAGCTGGCATGATTCTAAACTGAACTCAGTATTCTTGTTCCCAACTCCTGTCTTTTACTTTCCTCATTTTAATTCAGCTCTCATAGGAGCCAGAAATATTATCCATAAACAAAGCATTTCACCATGCAACCCACTTTGCACTGTCTAAACATACCTCTTCCAAAATAGGGGAGGCTATCTGGCAAATTGGCAGTCATACTCTACTTTCCTGAGTATAATGCCCTCTCATACTGAAGAAGGAAAATTCAAAAACCAAACTCCACATCCAAATAAGCAATCAAGTGAGGTTTGTTCTGCATTCTCTTCTTCCGTCTCTTGTCAGCTTCTCATTCAATTCCATCTATTCATCATCTTTAATATACAAAATTTTAAGAAAAGAACCAAACAATTTTGTCAGTGAGTGGATTTTCTCACCCTGATTACTGATAACATCTCATCTTCCTTCACATCACACTTTCAAACTCTTCAGACTCAGCAGCCTGTTGGAAACTGGTGTCTATGCTACAAAGCAAAAGGCATCCAATTCAGCCTGTTACATGAAACAATGTCTTCAAGTTAGAGGCAGGTAAAAAAACTGCAGTAAGTGGTCTCTAAAATCCCTGGTAAAGCCAGAATCTGACTCCATAAATTGGGCCAATTTATTAATTTATTGGAACAGATTATCAAATCTGTGGTTTTGAGGGGGGTGGGTGTTTCAATCAGGGCCAATGAACTGTTAGAATGTAGAGTTTCATTCGCAGGAATGGAAGGAAGGAAGGAGGGATGAACTGGTGAACAAACTACAGCCAGGCATCTGCAAGGCATCTTCATGGTCTCTCTTCTGAGACACTGAATCTAATAAAAAATTGTTTGGCCTTCAACATCATGACTAAACTAAAATTTGGACTCGATGATCCCAAGGGTCTTTTCCAACCTGAATGATTCTATAAACCTGAAAAGACAAATAACTATGGAACTATTGCCCTCATGAACTCTATTGCAACCCAGAATCAACACCACTATATTTTCTTTTCAACAACACTGTATTTTCTTGCTTTTAACCAGTCTCAAAAAAAAAAAAAATTAAAATCGACAATTAATTATTTTTTCCATAATCAAGATCGCATTTTTCTTCATTATATTATGGGATTGAACATCCCCACACTCTTCAACAGAAGAAAACGCTCCTTCACTCTGTTGTCAGTATCAGAATCTGAAGTTACTTCAGCATGACATAGTTAAAAGCAAAACCAGGAAATTTTTACTATGTGGTCTAACTGGCCAAATTTATGTGAAGATAATGAAAGGAGGGAAGGTGTCAGGGGAGTAAAACAAACTTTTAAGAGATGTGTGGGAACGTCACTAGCAAGCACAAGATAGTGGAGAACTTGCTGAAAGCTGGGATGGAAAATATTAAACAACCCTCCACTTGGGAAAATGGAGGGGAATACGATGTTGCCAGTTTTTGCAAATTGCTCTTAAGTTACAAATATACTGACATAAAGGCAAAGCTCTTTGTGAGAGGTCTTGGCAGAGACAACCCTTAGGCAAATGCAGCTAAAACAGTTAAAATTGAGTTAGTGTTTAACCGTATATTCCAGATCTTGTATTTTCCCCTTGTATTTATTGTATTTTCCTTACAAATGGCATGAGCTTTTTTTCTTGGAATTCTTCACCTCCTGCTTCCAAAAGATTTCTCCTTACAAGAGAGATAATCATCCTTAGTAGTAATGATGAAAAAAGAAGAAAAAAAAATTCTGCATCTGAGAAGCCAGGTAGGGCTGTGATTAAAGGTTGATATTTTTACCTAGTATGCAAGATTAGATTTGCCATTTTTATACATTCCCTCAAGAGCTACTTGTACAGATTTATATGAGTTGGCATCATTCTGTCAGTTCTCAGTGTGGCAAATGATTCCGGAGACTGGACTTGAACTGCCTCTAACAATAATATGCTTGAAAATGAGTGCCATGCATAAGACAAACCTATGACCATTGTTTCTCTTGGCATCTGCTTGGAAGAATTCCATGGCATACAGTCCTCAATAGAACAAGGGTCCAGGAAAGCTGGTTATTTTTCAAAGATCATCCCCCCTGAGTTTCAGAATGATCTATCCCAGTGAGAGGAGGATAAGCAAGAGTAGCAGGAGTAGCATGGAATAGCATGGATGCAAAGGAGCCCCCAACAAAACTCAGATATAAAAAAGAAGTATGAAAGAGGTGAAAGCAGGGACAAGAGACCTGGAAGGAATATGGAGACACCGTCTGAGTATGCAGGGGTAGAGTCAGGAAAGCCAAAGGCCATTCACAGCTAAATCTGTCAAGGGACATGAAAGGCACCAAGTTTCTAGAGGTACTGCAGCAGCAAAAGGTAGACAAGGGAAAATGTGGGCCTGCTGGTGAATGGGGCAAGGGACCTGGTGATACAGGACATCGTAATGGCTGAGGTACTCCATGCCTTCTTCACCTCGCTCTTTGCGGTTCAGACTGGCCTTCAGGTATCCTAGGTTCCTGAGAACAATGGGAAGGTCTGGAGCAAGAAATAGCATTTTTATATATGTACAGTATGACAGAAGACACTTTTAATCTGAGATGTATACTCACACTATAGGCAAATCCCAATCCATATACATCCTTTATCTAAAGATATACCTTACAACCCAATGAATAACATGTCCTAGACAATGCCAAAGCAGAACTCCTGGAAGTAATCTAGGAGGGTTTGTAACACTTGTTGATGGTAGTTGTTTTCAGTACCAGCTTTGATTAAGGAAAGTAGCTACACAATTTAATGTAGTGATTTTCTGAAGATAAATCCTTGAAAGTGATAATGAAAAGAAATAAAAAAGCATCCAGAGGGACGACCATATTATATCCCAATCACCAACATAGCAATCACATTTAAAGCACTTTAAAGAGTGAAAATACTTTATATTTTTATGGAGATTGTCACAGATGCATATTTAAGAACAAGAAGGACTCCTAGGAGAATTTTATGTGGCCACCTGCAAAATTTGGGTCATAGACACCCATCCCATAATTCCTAAAACATCATACTTCTGTAGCTTCAGCAAGAAAATACTCTTTAGAAAAAAATATAGCCTTTATTTCCACTAAGTATAACCATGAAAAACAGTAGAATTGTTGAAGGCTTTCATAAAGACAAATGTTTAAGTGTATTTGACTATGACTTTTCTTTTGATTTGACCTTGACTAAACTGAAAGCACATAGAAAAATTTACAGTGAATGCTAGATGTGAGCTCTACTAATATCTGGCTAACTGCCTCTGCTGCGAAAGCTCTTTCTATTTTAGTAAAATTTTATGCGCAAAAGCATTTTCCAGAAACTGATGTAGTATGTTCGATACATTTTTATACCCAAGCTTAATTACAAAAGCTTTTTCATAATAACAAATATTGTCCCAAGCAGAGACTATATTTAATAAATATGCTTATTATTTTCCTTAATGAAAGCAATGTTTAAAAATTGTAGGTAATCCCATTACACTGTACTTCAATTATACAGCCCAGCTCTCCTACCCTCCTGCTGATAGAAGACTACCTCATCTTAGTTTCCAATTATATACATTAAGTCCTTCCAAAACCACCTTCATTATTACACACAGCATGTTTAGCTCTATCAGAGAAAAAGCTGTAATTGGGAAAGAGCAAAATGCATTTTCAAGACGAAGATAATCACAAGAAAAGTTAATTATGTCAATTAAAATAATCTTCTTTCCACTCAACAAATATGACCTATTTGTACAGAGAAACACAGCAGGACAGGTTCTGGTCCTTGATAAACCACAGTGTTTCTACTCAATTCATTCTTACCAGAAAATTTGGAATACAGCCAAATATTGTAATAAAAGAATGGCCAAAAAAGGACTATTGGATGAACCCAGGGGAATCCTCTAAAACACAAACCATAACGTTTCACATACAGGTCCAAAATTAAACCTAAGTGTTTCAGTTCTTGGATTAAACTTCTACTTCTTAAAAGCAGAAAAGGACTACTGACACAAGAGTACTACTGACAGAAAATGTCCTGGAAAAGTATGAAATTGAAAATGGTAGATACAAGAAGTAAAATCTGTAAGGTTACTGCCAATTGTTCTTGGTGAAGAATTTCATCTCAACATCAGGAAGCAACCAGATGAAGCTATGAAGTGTTGCCTTTAATTACAGTTACTACCTCTAGTCAGAGCTTTAAGTGCTGAAGATACTGCCACACACAGGAAAACCAGAGCTGTTTACCCTAAACAATGTTAGAGAAGGCATCAAACAAGAGGCTCTCAGACTCCATAACCGCACAAGCCCAACCTTCAGGCTCTCAGGCTGTAGAAGGAAGAGCAAGATGTGAAGCATCTCTCCTTATTAGCTGTTTTTGATAGTAAATTTTTCTTCCTCTACACACTATAACTTACTTTGACATAAAACTTGATTGGTCCCAGCAACTTCATCACTTTTTAGAAAGCACAAGGTTTTCAATAGCCTGCTCATTCCCATATTTTTACAATATCTAATGGTGATAGCACAGTTATTCACAAACCTAATTTTTGATTGTTGTGTTTTTCCATTCTATCTCACAACGACTTATTTAGGCCATTCTACTTTTGAACATTTCCTAATATGCTTCTTGTTGTTGTACTCTGGGCACCAGAAACAGAAGTAATATTCTAGGGAGTATTAGAAAATTTCTACAATGCCACAATAAACTTGCTTTAAGTCAAGTAGTTTAGGTAGTTCCTTGCTTATGCGAAATTCATATTTCTTTATCTTACAAATTCCTGCAATTTGCTGTATAAAATTTGTACTCGCTCTTCATGATACCACAGGAGAAGTCAAGTGCATCTACACTGCAGTTTAGAAAGCATTTTCAGTTTTCACAGGGAAACGCTTCTTCTTCTAGAAATTCCAACCTCTTAATTTCTTTTACCCTGACTTGTTTTTTCCTTATCACTTGGTAACTTTGTCAGAAAACTGGGATCAGTGCCAAAGATGTTTACCTTAATTTTATTTCCAGTCCTAAATTAGATTCCTCCTAAATACTAAATTAGATTATTAATCAGTTAAAATCTAAATCTTCATTATTAATTTACTAGAAACAATACAGCAGCTTGTAAAACATTTATGCAGCAGTAAACGGAGAACCACTTTGCAGAGATCATGACATGCTTAATTTACTACACAACTAAATATTTAATTATGAATGGTAGCGAAGCTGAAGGTGCTCTGTTGAAATTAAACAATCTTTTAAATGGTAAAAATCTTAACTGTATTGTGGGCAGTAATGGTAAATTTCTAAAACAAGTGGTAGGAAACACGGTCCCTTTTGTGGTGTTTGCCCTTACCAGATAAGTGAAAAATCATGTACTTGGCTATCCAGTTCACTATTTACTGATAGGTCTGTTTCCCACAGCACTTCCAACAGAAATAATTTTAAAATGGCATACTACATTAATTGAAAACACAACGTGCTTCATATGCCAGTTAAAATAAATAGAGTTTGGAGGAAAAAAACCCTATTATATTCTTTACAGCAGGATATTTTTTGCATTTGCAATATAATAGTCTTAATTCAATGCCTTCCTTGCTAACAGTACCATTGCTAATTAATGTTATTTTAACTTTCTTGAGCACATCTATGTAATTCTTTGTTTCAGATTCAGTTTTCAAAGCCTTTCAGGTAAAATTTTTTAAATGCTTTTGCATTTATACATCCAGATTTATATTAAAAATTTTGGTTCATGAGCATTTTAGGAAATTGCACATGGATCTTTTGTAAAGCCTTCTCACCACGCATATATCCTTCCCAGTGTTGGACCTGAACAGCAAATGATGATATGCAGCGCACCTATTTAAGGTGATCTTTCAAAACAGGTATTCTTAGGTGAATAAACATAGCTGAATGTTTCAGAAGCTGTTAAATGTGTAGCAAGATGGAGAATGAGGAACTCTCTTTTTCTTTTTCTTTTTTTTTTTTTAAGTATTCTTTCCTGTTGGCTCACTGACTCAAATGACATGGCTCCAGACAAGGAAGGCAGGGACTTCTTTTACCCTTATGAAGAAAGATGAATGTTGTAGAATCATAGAATCATCTAGGTTGGAAAAGACCCTTGGGATCATTGTGTCCAACCATCGACCCTACTCTACAAAGTTCTTCCTTACACCATATCCCCCAACACTACATCTAAATGGCTCTTAAACACATCCAGGGATGGTGACTCAACCACCTCTCTGGGCAGCCTATTCCAATGCCTGACCACTCTTTCTGTGAAAAATTCTTTCCTAATATTCGGTCTAAACCTACCCTGTTGGAGCTTGAAGCCATTCCCTCTCGTTCTGTCATTAATTACCTGTGAGAAGAGACCAGCACCAACCTCTCTACAGTGTCCTTTCAAGTAGTTGTAGAGAGTGATGAGGTCTCCCCTCAGCCTCCTCTTCCTCATACTAAACAGTCCCAGCTCCTTCAACCGCTCTTCATATGATTTATTCTCCAGGCCCTTCACCAGCTTCGTTGCCCTCCTCTGCACTCGCTCCAGCACCTCGATATCTCTCTTGGATTGAGGTGCCCAAAACTGGACACAGTAGTCGAGGTGTGGCCTCACCAGTGCTGAGTACAGGGGGACAATCACCTCCCTACTTCTGCTGGTCACGCTATTTCTAATACAAGCCAGGATGCAGTTGGCTTTCTTGGCCACCTGGGCACACTGCTGGCTCATATTCAGCCGCTTGTCAATTAGAACCCCCAAGTCCTTTTCTGCCAGGCAGCTTTCCAGCCACACTTCCCCAAGCCTGTACCGATGCATGGGGTTGTTGTAGCCCAAGTGCAGCACCTGGCACTTGGTCTTGTTGAAGCTCATATCATAATGTTGGCCCATCGATCCAACCTATCTAAGTCTCTCTGTAGAGCCTCCCTATCCTCATGCAGATCAACACTCCCGCTTAACTTGGTGTCATCTGCGAACTTACTGATGATACACTCTATGCCATTATCAAGATCGTCAATGAAGATGTTAAACAGAAATGGTCCCAACACTGAGCCCTGGGGAACACCACTTGTGACTGGCCGCCAGCTGGATTTAACTCCATTGAGCACCACTCTTTGGGACCGTCCAGACAGCCAGTGCTTGATCCAGCAGATCGTATGCTCGCCCAGGCCATGTGCAGCTAGTTTTTCCACTAGAATTCTATGGGGAACAGTGTCGAATACTTTTTGAAAGTCCAGGTAGATAATATCCACAGCCTTTCCCTCATCCAATAATCGGGTCATCTTGTCATAGAAGGAGATCAGGTTTGTCTGGCAGGACCTGCCTTTCATAAATGTCAAGAATGAAGAGAGCAAAGCAAAATAGGCTGGAGGAAGTTAAGAACAATAACAGTGTGTCCCACTTTGAGAGGAAGGCTCATTCAATAGAATATTACACCAAACAAAACAATGATCAGGCTCTAAGTGTAGTCCTGGAAACAAAGAGTAGCAGCAGGATCGCTTTCACTTAATCTTGAACATCTATTTCAAAACAGCAAATTGATACTTCTTAACTGTCAAGCTGTTTTTATTAATAACATAGAATATCCTGACCTTTTGCTACCTCATAAAAGTACATGACAGTCTTCTCAAAAATAATGCACCTAAAATCCTTAGAACAGTTGTCAGATAAGAAAACCACAACTATGTATACATAACTCATCTGCTAACTGGAAAACAGTTTAGAAAAATGTTTTAGAAAAAGAGTAAAACACGATTTTCTACATCTTTCTTATGTCTCAAGGCTAAAGAATATTTCATAGATTTATAAAATTGTGTGCTATGGCTACTCAACACTCTAAACAGAATAAAGGACTATACATTTGGTAGTGGGCCTCTTAGTACACTTCAGCATCTAATACATTATCCTAATAGTACGAGACCTTGCTTCTCAAGGTAACTTATAAGGGAAGCTTTTTAAAAGTAAGATAAGTGATATTGCTGGTATTAGTCAATCCATGCTCAGTTTAAGCATCACTGCATGGAATATGGAAGAACTTAATGGAAGACAGACTGAAGTAAATTAAAAAAACCCTTTGTTTAGGACTGAAATTGAAAGTTTTCATGCAAAGTTTGCTGTTCAAATCCAATTCCAGTTTAATAATGACAAATTATTGCACTGCTGAGCATCATGAAAGGCATGTGATAGCCTCAAACCAGTTAATACTGGCTAAGATTAATTAATTGATTAACTAATAGGATAGCTGAACATAATGACTCACTCAGCATGGTGCTGGTATCATCACTGGTCATCTCAGAAGAGCTAGGAGTTGTGGGAGCTGTACCCTTACTCTGTATCTAAAGGTTGTCATTTATGAACAGACTTGCAAGGGGGTGGGGGGAAATCATGGGGCACCTTGTTTCGCTGTCTTCTGAGGTGCAAGTAAGCTGTGGGGAGAAAGAGAGCTTCAGTCTTCAGAACAGCGTGTGAATGCTTCACGTGACATTTGGGCCTCCTTCCTGGTGGTAAAACCTCTCATACTGCACGTACCAGCTAATCCCTCAAATCTTTCAAATTGCCCATCTGAAGCTGTTAACATATATTAAAGCTATAACCAAGCTTTCCCTGACACGCATCAACATTTTAAGCAGTGTATGGCAGAGAAATTTTTTTGCACCATAAAAAAAGATGTGCCTCCTTTAAAATAAACTGTCTTGAGAATCATATTACATGACAATAATTCTAAATTTTACTAAAGCTGTTTGCACACACCCGTCTTTGGCAGGGTGCCTTCCAGTGGGAGCAAGTTATATACATACATACCAGCTGTAATGGTCCATATAGTAAATTAAAAACCTGTAAAGTATAATTTCATAATCTACCTTCGGAACTAGTGAGAGAATTCTCATCCCAGTTTTCTCCAGGGACTCTAATGCCAAAGGACAGATTGTTTCTTGTCAGTGTTTCAAACTGATCTCTATTTGCAAACATAGCTAGTGATGCCAAATGCAGTTCAGAACGCAAATCAAACAACTATTTTATTATGCGCTGTTTTGAATTGCATATGCAGGACAGAGAGGCAAGTAATGCCAAAAAAAAATATATAAATATCCTACTTGCAGATCACACGAGCCATTTCCATAATATACTTGAACACTGCATAGAAATGCAACGAAATAAAACAATTCCAATAAAATAATGAGCAGCTTATGAATTAAATATTATATTCACAATGCTGCACACTGGGATTTAACAGAGTGTGATATACAATGTAGACAAAAGTGTGGAAAATCCAGCTGAAGTTTCAAATGCAGTAAATATACTACTTTTTCTCTTTAAAAAAAAGGAAACAAAACAAGGGGGAAATGATAAATTATTTATTGAATTGAAACAGGAAAGAGAAACTGAGAAAAAAATTTCTTTGAAAAAGCAGAGTAACTTGTAGCCTATGATAATAAACCCACTTATTCATTAGAAGCAGGTCCACACTTACTCCATTTGAGTCGCAGCATGAGCACTCGGAGCAGCAATTAATGCAACCATCAGTGTGGCAGTCCTTTCCTGAATGTCTTCCTGTCCGTCTTGCTTTTGGTTTTAAGCAAACAAGATGAAATTTAAGCGGAAAAGTTACTTAACCTGTTTCTAAGATGATCATGACACTGGCTAGATCAGCAAAGGAAAAACTGGTCTAACTGACATGCTGTAGACACCTATTATGATTTAAAGACCTTGTTGTACCTGAGAGGCAGATACACCCAGCAGTGTGTCTGCCACAAGGACAACGCATGGGGGAAAGAGAGGACCTACACCAATGTATGGCAGCCAGCCAAGATTAGAGTCCTCTTAGATTAAAATGGAGTGAAAGAGAGAAGATAATCTGTGTTTTACAAGGAATTCACCTATAGCTGATTAACAGATATTTCTTTAATGAGCAAAAGCTAATTTAAAACAGGAATCCCCCTTATTGCTCATTAATTGCTACAGGTAGGTGCTGAGCCTGTGCAGATGGAATGGGAAAGCAAAACAAGAGCAAAGTCCCTCACAGATGAAAAAAAGAAAAATACTACTTTGAAATAAAGGATTTCAAAGGATTAACTCCAGTAGTTTACTGTTGATCAGTATCTTATTTTAAAACTTCCCTCTTGCATTTTTTCAAGATTAGTTGAATTTATTTATTATTATTATTATGGTGATTTTGAGGGGGAAGTGAGTTATAAGCATAATAAATCTCTACTTAAGCAGCTTATCCCTACTGTTATATATTAATTATGGCGCATCTGGGATTATAACCAACTGCAAATAATAAAGGAAGGAAAAAATAAAAGAGTTGAGTAGCTATATGTTTCTGGATTAAATCCCAATAAAAGAAAATGTCTTAGAATTCCAACTGTGCTAAAGCAAAAGGCACAACCAGCTCTGGATACAGGAACACTCGCGTATTTTTCTCAATGCAGTTATGTGTGAAAAGATAAGATCTCTCCATAAAACTGTAAAATAGAGCACTTACAAAGTCCATTTGAAAAGATTCCTCCAGGGGTCTGAGATAGCTCTGGTATCTGTCCGAACAGGTAATTCCACGAATAAGTGACGCTCTTTTGTCACCCCATTGAATCTGGTCAATGTGGGCTCTCCTTTGCCCAAATAAAACTAAAAACTAACCCCCACCCTTATAGCATCTGGCAGCTACAGGAGACGTCCCTTAGCGAAGCAGTCATTTCACCTTTTGCCAAGGCAATAACTAGACCCGCACGTTTTATCACTTCATCGTAACCCCAGTGGACTGGAAATAATTTGCTAAACTCTGGTTTGAAAGAGAGCACTTGTTAAGAAATCTAACATATACATGCAAATATTGAAGGAAAGAGAGAGTTTATCTTGTCTGGAATTAAATATATATATCTAAAAGTAATGTAAGGAAAAATGTGTTTATCTGGTATTATGTTTTATGATTTCTTAATCGTAAAGTTTCTATTCTGTGCTGTAAGTAATTACCATTTCAAGTGAACTTCTTATCTCTTTCAAATTATGGCTGGGCAGCTCCTTGCAAAGTAAAAATGAAATCAGAATGCATACCCTAGAACAGCCTACTCTGCAATTAGCTACATTAAAATACAGATATGAGAATGATCTAGATATCAAGTGTCAACTTGACATGAAGAGTTAATTGTTGCTATTCCCAGGACACTGTCAGAAAAATGATTAAATATGCCTGCATTTACGGGCATTTTAATTTTTTTTTTGTTATACATCCCAATTTTGTTAACCTCTTAAGGCATATTTTACTGGGTTTTTGCAAATATTTCATTGTAGCCTGCCAGTCTACCAAGGATAATTGATTTACCCAAAATGACTCTAAAACATACAGAATGAAAAACCCTCTGCTGGACTATGTTCTACTTATCTAGTCCCCACTACATTACATTTAGAACTACTCTCTTAAATTGATACTGTTCAGTTTGTGAATGTTGCTTATAGGTAATCTTTATTTTTATTTACAACTGATAGGCCAGAAACTGCATGTTATTTGTACCATAATATATACACACCTATTTTTAAATCTAAACTGCTTCTGTCTTAAATTACAAAACTAATAAATGCGTTAAACTGGAATGAAAACTAAACCTTCCGGGGTAAATTTACGTATTTTCAAATGCAGGACATCTGTTCTAAGAACTGGTAACACCTTAAGAGCACTTTGGTACCTAAAAGCTAGAAAGAGAATTCTAACAATATTATTCTGTAAAATGATGGTGAAAGTCAACTCGTTTAAACACTTTACATGGATCCTGTTGTTTTGCTCCCAAAAATAACACACAAGGAGGAACCTCTTTAAAAAGTGATTGGCATCTTCAGATGTAAAAACTCAACAATGTGACTAATTCTAGCAGTGTTTAAAATTTGGGTCTCAAAGTTGAAACATGTTCCACTTCCGATCAAGCACAAAAACCAGCATTCAGCTTCCCCATTGAAATTAAATTATAGGGTGACTTTGGCAAGTCTTTCCTCACTTTTGATATTGAACCTTGAAACCCAAATTCTATCAATACAGTGAAGACTCATCAGAAGCTTTTTCACACTGCTTCAGCTTATCCTCTCAGATCAACATGATTAATTGCTCAGTTACTTTGCTGTACCTCTTCCAATCATTTAAAGTACTTATTTTTACAGCATAAACACATGCAGTTAACATCTCTTGATTTCTGCTTGATTGTGGTTTAATGAGAAAAATTCAAGACATCAATCTTCGCCTTAAGTTATTCTAGTTCCAATGTTCAAATGATCATGTTTACTCTCATAACAATAATCCTTTCATGTGACAAAGTCAAAGTATTTAAATATCTTTAATAAAACAGGTAAGAGCGGAGATGTCTTGAAAGGACTTCAGTTGTTTTCAGGCAATATTAGTGGCAGCATTCCCTGTAAACTAAATATCCCACTACTTTAGGGAAAGACTAACACTAGCAATCAAGCCAAAACAACCAGATTGAGATAGAATTTGTAGATAACAACTGCAATATATGCTAGAAAGAGCTTATGATCCAGCCTAATAAAAACAAGAAAGTATAAGGAACTTCGACATGCTTGAGTTTTCCCTGGCGAAATGATAACTTTAAGATACAATTAAAGAGCTTTAATAACAATTAATTAGCATTATCCCATTTTACTTATGGAGATAAGCAGTTTTAGCCAGGACTGGTTGGGAAAGAGAGTTCAATTTGCTAAAGTTTTAAGGTTTTCAAAATATTTTATCCCATTTCTGAATTAAAATAAGTCTTTTCGTTATATGATAAAAATATGACTAAAATAAAAATACTGGTGGAAACAACTTGAAAGAAGCGTTATCATTGTGATTAGGACACCTAAGGCTGCCATTCATCCAGTTCTTCACAGATGTCTACTCTACTACCCAGATGACATTTTAACAGTAAGAGTTCATGTCTGGGTTTTAGAAGCCTAATGTCTACCAGGTAGCCCTTAAGTTATGGGCAGGAGTCAATGAGACAGTGCCCTGCCATAGGGTCTAGCTCATCTGACCAGAGCCTCCAAGGAAATGTCAGGCTGGAGGTGAAGCAAGGACTGGAAATGCAGGCAAGGAGCAGCAGTGCTGGCACTCAACAGCAGGTATTAGTTAGGGAGATAAGAAAACCAGCCCAGATCTTAGTGAGAACTGGTCAACCTCCTCCCTTTGGTCTCCCAACTCTTTGCCACTTACTAATATACTTTACCTTCACCAACCACCAAAATAGCTTTTCCAGCACAGGCCAATTTCCAGCTCCTGAGAGCCCTTAATCCTCAGGCTGCAATTCTGCAGGCCTTACAGTATCAAGAAGAAGCACGTCCTGCTCATTTTGGGAGAATCTGTATGCCCGCTCTCCCAGAGTAGGTACTGCCATATTCAGGTATGGAGAGACAGGGAGCTGGGAGATACAGGGAGATGGGAGGTATGGGGATGGGAACTCCAGCTTTGGAAAAGATGGGGAGCTCTAGAGACATTGGGGCCAAGCCCACCCACATCACCACAACCAGACACCCTCATGCAGGTACACAGCACGCACACAGGAGCACCACACTGTCACATTAATGCCGCCTTAGCTCTTGCCACAAAGGTCTGCCCCAACCACCATCCTTTCTGTGCACCCCCTGGCACTGTATGCTCTGGTTTGCACCTTGGGAACTCAGCTTCCCTAAATAGTCACCTGGGAAATCCCAGTTCAAGTCATCTCTCTGCACAATTCAGGCCCAAATTTCCCAAGATTTAAGGAACTGTTCTGTCAGGTTGTGCATATGTGTGTGTCCATGCTATAACCCTCTTCTGTCATGTGTGTCCCACCCTCAACAATTTTCTTCCTGGTCCTAAGAGAACAAATAGGCTCATACAAAATTTCTGGTTCTTAGGAATACTCCTCAAAAAAATTCTTCACTCATACGTGTCTGAAGACACTAAGCGTAATAGAAAAACCTGCCATACTGTTCTGATCCCTGCTATCCAGATTTTAACTGCAAGAAACTCTCTTTGCAAGCATAGGCTATTAGAAATTATTGGTGTATGTTATTACTTCCAAAAGCACATTAAGAAAACAATGTTTAATTCAAATCATGCACACAGAGAAAAAGCTAATTATTCTTCCAGAAAAAAAAATATGTAAGGCAAAACTGCACCATAATTTGATTATTCAACCATTATACAAAAAAAGAGACAAAACTAAAACAAGCCATGCAGTTAAATGTTATTTTAATTTACTTTTTGATAGACCTATTTTCATATCTGTGTTCTTCTGTTACCAAGGTATTGTACTGAAGATGTCAGTGTTGATCAGCTTCCAATCATCAATAGCACTTACTGAAATAGCATCCTGCTAGAAATGGAATTGTGTGCCTTTTCTGGAGTACTCCATTGATTTATCAAAAAAAATTAATAAATTAAAAGTGAACCCTGCCTGTGGAATAAAGGTACAAGAAATACATTTTATTTTTGATATAAGACAATAAGTAAACATCTTACAAGATGTTTTCTTGTATGCTTACTATCTTCTGGCAAAAATAAAATTCCATTGCAAATATGTTAATAGCATGCTCAAAAAATGTTCAAGAAAAGGTTTTCTCTAAAAAATTATGAGGTGTGGCTTCAAAGCTTGAATAGCACTGACCTGAGCTGTCTCAATTATTTTGAAAGTCCTATAGAGCTGAATAAGTAGTATTATAATAACTTTATCCAAAAATATTTGCAAATACCTTAAGAGGAAAAGAAAAAGAGCAAAAATATTTAAAGCATTCTCTTAGTCCATGTTATGAGACTCTATAGAGATGAATATATTTTCCTAGTGAATTCTCTGGCTCTGTTTTATGAATTTTTGCAAGGTTATTGGAATAATCTATACACATACATGCTTTAAACAACCAATAGTAGATCTGGTTCTAAAGCTCCCGAGCGAGCCCCACTGTGTCAGGAGCGGAATGTGTCCACTCATCCTGCCTCTGTCAGCTTGGAGGAAGCCTGAAAGCAAATGTTCCTCTGGAGGGAGCCCCTCAGGACTAACGAAGATCCAGCCTGCAACTTTTTTTCCTCCCACAGCAACATAGAAACAGCAGGAGAGTTTATATGATGCCTTCTTTGTTGAAACATGATTAATGACAAAGAAAGTTTGACAGTCCCATGTATTGCTATCTGCATTTCTATTTTCCGTTATGCATATGGTGTGACGTATAAAACACTATTACTGGGATAACTTCCCAATGGCTTGGATGTTTAAATTTCAAAATTACCACACAGCACCTTTATAACCACTGGGAATATTTTGCAGAAAAGCAAAATTCTGCCCATTCTCCCCTCCCCAACCATAAATATAATGTATTTTTGCTAATAATTTTCTCTAGGTGAAGAGCTTTTCTAGTTACAGAGGAATTCAAGCAATGGATAATTACCTAGTGGATTGGTGGCTGTGTTAGATAGCATACGATATATCAAAGAAATAATAAAGCAACACATTTATAAATTCTTTTACTACACCAAAGACAGCACAGAAAAGAGGAAGTCATCATTAACAGACTAATGAGGTAACTTTATAACATTACATTAAAGTTTTTTCCCCCCAATCTAATGCTGAGTCTATAAAAGAGGAATCAGTCCCATTTTGAAAATGGTTTGTATGTTAATTTAAAGAAAACTTGAATGCAGGTCTACTAACTAAATGCTTTCCATACTTAGCACAAAAGGCAATTGCCTTGATATCCCCCAATTATCTCTACTGCAAATTCTAAAACAATTTAAGTTTTGCTCGTAGAGAAAGAAGGCAGAAGAATCTTTCCTATGAGGACTTCCAGAAAACAGCTGGTTAAACATAGTTAAATGTTACGAGAAGAAAAATACTGAAAGATATTACTGACCATTTTTTACATACCTATATCTTTTATTTAAATAAAAGGGATCCATGCTGCAGCACAGTTTCAACAAGTAACACGAAACAAAATCCCCAAACATTATCAATGCTTAACATGTTATTACATTCTCATTGGTCCCACACTAGAAAAAATATACAAGCAGCAGACAATCAACCTTTCTTTAAGAGCCTGATATTGTACTAGTAAAAATAATGCAGCACAGCAACAAGTTCACTGGAGTGCTCCCTTAACACACAACATACCAGATGTACAGCTGTTTATCTTGAAAAAAAAAAAAAAAAAGAAAAGAGGGCA
>KZ506161.1:257453-280254 GCA_002844005.1 Limosa lapponica baueri | reverse complement strand
GAAAGATTTTTGTCTACATCTTTTTTTCTTTTGCAAATATAAAATACCACCAACTCTTAAAAATCCAGAGTTAAATCGCCCCAACTACAAATTTACCTGTGCCTCTGGAAAACATTCGCCTCTAGGACCAGGTTTTGTCTCTGGTGCACATCCACAGTCCTGGGAGCTCTGAGGAGAGTCCTGCAACCCTCCCAGAGCTGCCAAAGAGCCTCTGACACTGATAGTCCAAGGCTAAGCAAAGGCAATGAGGACAAGTGGGTGGTAGATGCTTACTCTATGACCTTAACACTTCAGAGAAATAGATAAGACTGGATGAAATACAGCATGAATACACTGGGTCAAGATGGTCTGGCACCGCACCTACACTAGTTAGTCCTTTAGCAATGTTAGCAATGCAAAACACCATTGTGCAATGCCTCCAGCACTTTTCCCACCTTTATTTGTGGTGTAATATTTGTGACAACTGTGAAGTGTGAGCTTCAGCATAGATACAGGACATAGAAAGGCTAAGCTGGGGATGGTGGTGGGTTTAAAAACATGAAGAATATTATTTCCTGTCTTCTCTATCTTTTTAATTTTTCCTCAAATGCCCATTCTTGCCCAGACTCAGCCACAAGACACAGCTGCCTGCGTAGCCTACACCACCATGTCCCTCAGCAAATGAACATTGTCCTTTCCACAGACAGATGTCAGACAGAATTACAGTACACCATGTACTTTCCACCAGTGGTCCCAGAAGGCAGACAGTGTCAGAACACTAAACCCATTACTAAACAGTAACTATAATGCTCTAATAAATAATATTATGGAGAATTTGGATTAGACCATCTATCTGTCATAGGTCTTTGATGTCACACCTAGTAGGAGTGAGTTTGTGAGAAGAGAGGTGGAGTGTCCCTGTGAACAAAGGGTCCCCACAAGGATGTGCCAAACGCTATTATACTGTGTCTCAAGTATCTTAACGAAGCATTCACCATACCATAATTAAGAAAACTCATTTATACTAACCATTATGATGAAAAGTATGTTGAAATACCCATCTAATTGAAAGTATAGTAACACTCATCAACTCAGTTCAACACTTGTGGAGAATTAAATCAAGGACATTAATTAATTAACACATTAAGTAAGTGGTGGTATGTTAGTTAGAGGGTTAATTTCTACAATGGGTAATCATGGCAGATTCTTACTGTTTAGGTCTTTTTAGTTAAAAGGGGACTGTATATTCTCAGAACCATTTTCAATTAACACCAAGGGTTGTTTTTTTTTCCAAAATGTGCATATTTGTCATGTGTTTCTCACTCAGTGAGATGCAAAGCATCAGCGCAGTGCTAATGGGAAAAAGCCAATAACTGTAATAAGATAGCACTGGTCTTTAATTCAGCCTTGAGATATGAACATTTCTAGCTAAAGAAATTACAAAGGAATTATACAATAGTTAAAAAGTAGATATAATTTGATTATAGTACGTAGATTAGTAGATAAAATTTGAATATACATAGGGATTCCTATTAATTTCTGCTCACTTCTATTGATTTTAGCCTGGTCAACTCCATGGTATCACAACATTAAAGCTTTTCCTTGTCTGTATAGTGCTTAGGACAATGGAACCCTGCTCTACAATGATAGCCCCTGGGTAAGACTATAACCTAAATTATCATCATCGTCATTCAGATTGAATTAAGAGGCTTGGAAAGAATATGCATCTAGGGAGGAATCTCTGGACCAGTCTTGCTTAGATCATTACTGATAGCTATAATGAGAAGGGCAGTGGAATATTTGCTTTGATGTATTCAGGGGCCTGGAAGGACTGCACTAATAACCTGGTCAATAATCTTGATGTAGCAAAGATAAGACGATCTGAGCTGTGCTGCAGGAAGGTGACTGCAAGAAAGGATGAATTTCATCCTCTCCCACACCTCTCATTTTATTATCAGATGAGCTTCTCAAAAAGAATTTAAAAGAGTTTGTGGCTTACAGTCCTTTGAAAATCAAAGGGAGCTGTATTCTTGCTTAAATTAGGCTGAAACCTACTTTTCCCAAAAGCCTGAATATAAAAGAATCTGGCTTTTCAAGATTATATATAAACACAACCGTCATCCCCGGGTTTAGCAGTGTTTGGGAAAATTTTGTACTTATCCACCCACACATGATCTTACTGAAGTCTGCAGAGAGTTCACCCACAGACGGACGTGACCCCCCCGTGTCTGTATCTCGAATGGTGGAGCAATATGAACAACCCCCAAATTTCAGTCAGGCAAGTCCAGCAAAAAATCATTTGGAGGCTGCTATTTTTGTTAAGATTTCTTCCTCTTTAATCCCCAGTGGCAATGCAAAGAGCAGCTACTATATGGGCTCAGCCTCCTTTGAATATTAAATTACTGAAGTTCAGAGGAATTTAATTAGTATCTCACCTACTTACCAATTTCCAATGATGCCTCTGCTACAATTATGGCACTACGTTGCAAGCAATTTCAGCTTAATTGAATAACTTGAGTAAAACCTGAGTTCCAATTGCCAGAATTATCTGTAGTAAGATAGTTATAACTGAGTTAAAAACAGAAAAAGTGAGATGATCTCTATGCATGCTGTGATACCAGATTTATGGCAGATACTTGCTTTTATTCACCCCTAATATCACCGTACTGTCAAAAGAAATATAGTTAAGTAACACTGCAGATATACCAATGGTTTGGGTGTGAGCAGTTAAGAATTACAAAGTCAAATCAGGCTGTCAAGTAGAAAAATGTAGGCTCTGAAGTATTTTCAAATATCCCCCTTACTGTTTTAACATTTAGTGCCTCTTTCCCTCTGGCTGCATATACCTATGTGCACTTCAGCCACTTAATGCCAACCTCCATTCTCATGGTTCCTCACTCTCAACTATTTGTAAAATACATCCTCCTGCAAAAAACTTGTACTGTAAACTCCCAATAGCATAGGGCTGGTCTTGCCCATCTCCTGCCTCTTTCCTTCCAGCGCAGGATAAATACCACATTCTTAAAATGCAAGCAAGAAAATGAAAAAAGCTTTCAGAGACAGCGAGAGCGAGAGAGACAAAAAGAGCACTGGGACAAAGCCTGGGCTGCATTTTCCTCGTGCTGTTTCTCTACCCCACTGCATTTCATGTAGATCCCAAGCGGCTCAGATCCCCTGTGGTTGGAGATAATGACCTGGCACAGGGACTCAGCTGCTGAGTCATTCCACCTCAGCAAGAAAGTATGAGAAGAGAAGGTGTGGTGATAAAATTGATATAAGGAAAGTTATGGAAAGCCATAGATGTATGTTTCCGACGGCTCTATAGTCCTGTTGAGTATGTAGAGTTTCTAAGTCATTCTGGTCTGAAAGATAAATCTGTCCTGGGAAACATATCTATCCTGCTTCTCTGCAGCTACACTGTAGAAAGAGCTTGACTGTGAGGTCTCCAAATGAGGAAGATATGGCCCCTAAGCATAGACACGCACAGTCCTCCAAAGGCATAAATATGGAAGTTCCCAGTATGTGAAGTGCTGAAGGAGAATAGGGGAAACAAATTAAGTTTTCCAAGGGAAACCCAGCACTTCATGTTTTTAATAGCAACAATGGGCTGACATGCTGATGCTCTACTGCTTTGCTTAGCACTTATTGTCTACTGTTCAGAAATATAAAAACTGATGTGATGCTCTGCCTGGTTGATTCTTGCCTTTCTCTAGACCTGCAGCTCTATTTCTTTATTAGTCTTTGAGCTCCAAGTGTTTAGTGTTCCTTGTGGCCCGGTTTACGCTCCAAAATAGAGACAGAATTAAAATTCACTAATCCCAGTATCTTTAGGAGAGTGTAGGGGAATAACACTTTCAGAAATGGAAACCTGTCTTGGGTACTTTAAATGAGATTGTTTAAGCCACTTTTTCAGACATTCTCTGACATTAAAGCCATTAGCAAATATAAGCAATGTAGAAACACCCTTGTCTGCACTTTACTGTACTCATTCCCACTTGTCCTAAGTAAATATCAACATCTCCAGGATACTGAAAAAATAATAACTTTTCAAAACAGAAGAAAAACTATGAACATAATAATTAGGAAAATAGCCCAGTTTCAGTTGAAATCTCCAATTCAGTTTGCAGATTTGTTGCAAAATAGTAAAGGAAACCAACTGCCTAATGACTGCTAAAGAGGAAACAGCAGCAATTTGAAAGTGAAATCAGATGCAAGTGTGGTCTTCAGAAGTTGGTTGATGGCATTAACACTCCTAGAGTGTTAAGTTGTTAACTTTGAGCTATTTTGGCAATTCCCAGTGATTAATATAAGCCTTTCTACTCATACGCTATGGACTATAACTGAAAATTCTCTTTCCCTGTTTGGCATTTGCTCATCTACTTGATCAAAGACACAATTTGTGACACTGACTTCAAAGCAGAAATTTATTTGTTGGAAACACCATTACTTTTTTCAGCCTTTCCAATGTCTTGTTATCAATTATAATAATTTTATTAAGTTGATTATCAGGTTTAATGAATTTTTTATTTGGAAGCACAAACTTCAAGCACTGAGAGCTGATTAAATCCAATGCAGCAATCCAGGCAGATGTTTATTATAACTGTAGTGGAAGGGAGGCTTTGAAAAAAAATCAACTGTGTACATTTTCTCTGAGAATGCAATCCCTTTCTGCATAACACACTTTAACCTGAAAAGCTAACTTGTAGCTCTTATGTCTGTAAAATACGTGTTCTGTTCACAATTGGAAGCTAACAGATGCAGTTTGGTGTACTTGAGTCTGTTAGTTGAAAAAATCAATTATATCTGCTGCGGCTTAGAGTTTCTATAAGTCTTAGTAGAATAAAAGGTGCCCAGAATGCTGCCATTTCAGTGGGCAATGGTGATCCACTGGACTTGATAACATTCAAGTGTGTTTCATATTGCTTTTGCTTGAGGGGAAGAAACCCCACTGTCCACCAGTAAGAGAAATCAACATAAACTATTCATAAAGATCACGTACGACAAAGGGGAGACGGGGAGAACCATGTCCCCTATTCTTTCAAAGCAGCCAAAAAGCAAAATGATCAATAAGAGTGCAATTGCCTTGAACAAGAAGGGCATCAGTCGTTACACGTTAACAGCTGCCTGGTACAAACTTGTACTTCATGGGGGGTTCACAGTATAAACAAGATCCATGTGTAGGTATGGATATAACAGAAAGGTAAGGAAGAAATACCTAAAGGAAAAATACAGGAATGGACCCTGAAGGCAATTCAGAATTTAAACAAAGT
The DNA here is from genome assembly GCA_002844005.1 of Limosa lapponica baueri. Classification (NCBI taxonomy): domain Eukaryota; kingdom Metazoa; phylum Chordata; class Aves; order Charadriiformes; family Scolopacidae; genus Limosa; species Limosa lapponica. The sequence continues at coordinate 275,005 of KZ506161.1, read as the reverse complement.
AACAGGACAAAGGTACACTGATTAACTAGGAAAAAGAAAGACAATAGCATGGGAATAGAAAAGACAGAAAAAATAAAAATCAAGTTAGTAAACAGTGCAGATCTCAAAAAGTCACCTGAGTCATCAAGCCTGCTGACTATTTTTTGACATTTCCCCCAATTGCATCAGCTTCAGTAGCAATACTGTCTTTAAAAGATTATTAGAAAGCAAGTAGCATGATCTGCTGAAATAGATATGTTAATAGCAAAAAACATTTTCCATTTAAAAATCTTTCTGAGAAGTCTCAATTAACTATCGATACCAAAACGTTACACAAATAATAGTGTCTATAACTCTTATTTAGACTAGATTCTTGAAAAGAGTTGGAAAATAATAGCCAGTTCAGAAAGATTTTTCTTTCTTTTAAATGCCAAAATTCTGTTGCTTTTTCACCGTTCCACAGGCCACAAAACTACATTACAGTAAGATGAAATAAGAGCCACGAGAAACGGGATTTTAAAAAGGAAGCGCTTGGAAAGAAAATGTGTATTAGCTTAAGTGCTTCTTAGTCAGGCTGCCAAGGTATCTTTCCATAAGGTCTGACTACACAGATTCTGTCTTCTTCATGCTGGAGGCTGCACCCACCCAGAGCTTCTGGAGCTGCAGACTCCTGCTTTGTACTTTGTTTTACACCTGATACTGACAAAAGCCAGAACATTTTTGACATGTCACGTCATTGGATGTATAAACACATGTATCTTCTACTGAGCGAGTGAATTATCAGGATATTCCATAGTGAAAGGGCCTTACGCCAGTTTAATGCTTCATTTAAAATGTAGAGTGCATTCCCAAGTGTCAGTGGTAGCTGAAGTCTGACAGAAGGGCGTTAAAGCTACTGAGCTTAGGGAAACAACTGGTGTTAAACCTGTCTGACATCTCTGAGAAAAATCCCTCCTGTTACAGTCTGACTAATAACGCCAAGATGCTTTATTGCACTTTTCATCAGTAGGTCACAAAACACTTTAGAAAGGTGGCAAACATCATTACAGATACTTTCCAAATATACTGATATTCTTGTACTCCTAGACTTGAAAAAAGGAACTGAGAGAACTTATAAATCTTATGTCTGTAGCGTCTAGTAGTGATTCCATGGATTTATTGAATATATTGCATTTTTTTTCAGCTGGGACCACCCCTCCCCCCACCTTTAAAATTGTATATCTCTCTGTTTATTTTCTATTCTATGAGTATTTCATATGGCCAGTACAGCAAGGAAACAAACAGCTTATTGAATTACAGGGAAGCAAAGAGTAACTAGTACTATGCAAAGCATTACAGAAAGACAAGGAGAAAAAAGGATTCCTGGAATCTCTCATTTTCTTGATTATAAGTGAGAGACATGGCCAGAAATATTGGCAACATAATAGACTTTTTTCAGAAAACAAGACTCAGGAACAAGACTATCCTTAAGCAGAAATCTATTATCTGAAAAGAATGAAAGATAAACCAGCTAATTAATACTAATGGATAAAGCATCCAATAGATCGAGAACAGAGAAATTCTCCTGAAACTGCAATTCAGATTAACATTTGAAAAGACCTTCAATACCTAGGAGGCCCTTATAAAGTAAACAGCGTCCATAGCCTGAAAATATGTTCAAATTCCTTTGAAAATTCCTTTCTTTATTCTTCAGGCAAATCTAACAACATATAATGGGCTGGTAGATGCTGTCAGAATTTGCTTTGCTTGTGTCCATCAGAGGCCATCATTTATTTTGCCAAAAAATAAAGGATTGCAATGCCTGAAGGTTTATCTTAAGTTGCTGAGATTTCTCAAATTAAATCACCCACTGACAGAAGCAATTCTATTTGGTTTCTTTTTAATTCTGTCAGAAGCTAGAAAGATAACAAGGTACTGTCTGCAAAAACATAAATCATGTGGAAAGCCATCAATCAGAAATCCAAGCCAAAAAAAAAAAAAACAAGCACAAAAAACAATGGACTTAGCTATGATGACAAAAAACACAAACTATTCTTCATTAGTAACTATTCTTCACTGCAACAGTCAAATTTTGCACCATCTTAAGACTTTCTTCAGAGTAAGAAAAATACTGCAAAAATGGAAGACATTCCTGCCCACATGAAACTGAGATACAAAATATTCTTCAGAATACTAATTTATAAGCTGCTTATTTCTCCTTGAAACATAACAAAATAAAATAAAAATTCAGAGCTACTTTTGCCACTTCTCTAAAAGCAAGAACAAGCATAGGCACATTTGTGTGTTTCCTTTGTCTCTTTTTAATCCGATTGCATTTTTATATTAAAAAACATAGATCACAGATACAGATCTATGATATATGCTTATCTGCTGTTACAGTAAGAGATAAGAGAAAAGCAGTACATGATTAAACATGTAACAAGTGTTGTATCTTAATGAAGCAACCTACTGAATATTCAGTGGAATTCACGAACGGATACAGACTGCAGTATGGGGCTTTGCCAATAACTGCATATTAAAAAGGAGAGGGGGGGGGAGAAAGACACAAAAAAAACCCAACAAAAAAACCCAAAACACAAAAGCTAGGAAGCTACCAGGGTAGAGATCAAAAGTATTATTGTAAGATCACTGCTACTGGGCTGAGCCACCCTGGGGCTAAAAAATGCTTCATGCAGATTAGCTGTACTTGTGAAATGTAGTCAGTGTAAGCAAAGACAAGGATGCAAGATTAAATTTTAGGTGCCTTGCTAATATATCCATGCATACATTAATATGTCCTCTATATAACCCCAATTAATTTTGTAACTGCAAGAGAAAACTTCTGTTCCTGACACATAACAAAGCATCAGCCTCGCACAATCCTCCACGGCTCTTAAGAGCCTCTGAAATGCGGCATCTTTGCTCTGGAAGAACAGCCTGTGCTATGGCACAGCCTCAACTCTTTGTCACACCTGAACCACAGAAATTAAAACAAATTCAGCCTTATCTTGTTCTCTTCCCTATCTGAACTTCCCCTCTAACACATAGTTCATCCCCAGTAATAGGAGTTAAGAATGTTCAGCAGTTCTGGAAAAATAAATGGGGTTTCTTATCACAGTTAGATGATCCCCCCAAAAGGAACTAGGAACTATATTTACACAGAAGCATCAGGCATGGTAATGCTGAAAGCTGCAGCAACCAGCTTTTCCTGTGTAAATCTGGTTCCCTGGTAGCTAGAGGTATTTACAATTACATGAGCAGAGGACTTTCCTGTAATTGCTCATTTAAAGCAACTACACAGGCCTGTTGAGTGTACTTTCTAATGTTTTTTCCAGCTCTGTGTAGCAACTTGAGTTAATCTACAGCACATGTGATCCACTGCCACATCATGAGAATCTTGGAGTTTGCTATTTTCACAGTATCTGTGACGAGCAATTTAGTATTTTTTACAGAATTCAATAGTAAAAAAATAGCCCTAAAAGTTTTCAAAATGAAAAATGTAACTGTTGCATCTGAAAAAAAAAAAATTATATAGAATATTTTGACCATATTTATCCAAATTGTCTTTAGAACTCAATTTTTACTGAAGTCAATGTTAATTCATGAAATCAATAGCTCTTACCTAATCTACATTTTCAGTCACATAAAAATTACCCTTTATGACAGTTTCCAAGAAGCTCAGGCTAAGACATTTTTCACAGAATAGTTAATCACCCAGGCTCATCCTCAGAGCCTCTTTCCCCATCTTTGTTAATTTGTCAGAGAAGCACGGCAACCATTGTAGTGAGGGCTGACTCACACTTGGACAAGGAAGACTTTGGAGATGACAAAAAACCTGTTTCATTAAAGACAGCAAAGAAGGCATGCCAGATTCACCCTTCCCAGGAATGACAGGGAGGTCATTCCTGCAGCCAGGTGGATTTAGAAATTTCTTCTTCTAAAAAGAAAAGCGATAGTGCAAAGGACACTTTACACACTCACCAGAAGATGGAAGTTGGGAAAGGGAGAGATCTGGCTTGGAGCATAAACAAAACATCTTTTCCCAACTAGATATAGAGAATCTCAAATAATGGGTAAGAAAGGGGCTTTTGCCATCATCGAAGAAAAAAGAACTAATGGAATCAGTGCACCGTGGTGATGGGAGAAGCAAATCTCCTCCTCCTGAAAAGCAATTTGCATAAATGTCAAATCACATATAACCCTAACTTTGGAGACCGCTAAGCAAATGAATTGCCCATTTCCTTCATGTGGAGATGATTTTTCCCTCTCTCCACTGGAAAGTCATTCCATCAGTCCTGACTTTTTATGAGTTGTCAGCAGCTCTGGTGAGCTACAGGACAGCACCCTGCGACAGAAAAAAAAAAAAAAAAAGAAAACAAAAAAGAAGGAATATCCAGAGAGGTTCCTTCCTTTCTACAAAGTTAGGCCATTAAGGAGGAGGCAACTGAGAAGGTTTCTGAACTTCCTTCTTAAAAAATATCCTAGGCTAAGATAATAACAGTAATTTGCCTGGCTACTTGCTTTTGCACGACTGCCATTGATGCTTACACTCAAACCTTGCATTAAATTCGGAAATGGAGACAGTAGTTGGATAGCCTGACATTTAAAATCTTCAGGCAACCAAGGAGATGCAAGATCCTTACATGGATTTTTACTTTTAAGCTTAGCTAAAGAAAGTAGAATGTAACAAAATTAAATCTAACATCACAATAATACTAACATGGTTCATTTAGAAGCCAGAGTTATCATTCATTTAATGAACACTGATTACCTCTATTCCTAGGAGGGAAGGAAAAGAGAGGAGCGTTTAATTTAGAGGGAGAACTTACATGTCTGAATTTCAGGTACGGTTGTGTTTTATTCAGATTTCCCAACACACCAGGGATCCACAAAGCACCTAATTTCTAAGGCATATTTACTGAATTAGCACTTTTGAAATTGTATAAAAAAAACCTCCATAGCGTGTCACGGAAGCGTTATAGCGGCAGATCAAAGGATTCTGAGCTTACTGCACCATCTAGTGCCAAACAAGGGAAAGTACAAGAAAATTATTTTAAATTATCTTTTCATTAAACTACATACTTTTTCCTTTAGCAGACTAATAAAACACGATTTCATCACCTCCATAAGTTGCAAAGAACATTTATCATCTTAATATATGGCAACCCTCTCGTTCACAAAACTTCTCGAGTGTTAGCGTGTTAATACAGCCACATAATCAAAAACTTCCTTGACAATTTCAGTGTTCGACATTCAAAGTTGCTGAAGCTGTTTTAAATTTTATCTTCTCCACACTAATAATGAGATCAACCTTTAGCAGAAGCTTTCAACTTTCTAAAATCAAGCATTTTCTAGAACTGAGTTGGGTGTACGGGAAATGCTACCGGAAGAAAAGTAGTAGAAAAGTAGAAAAACGAAGTTCATGCAAGAAATCTGAAATTACAGAAGTAAAAAACACAGTGAAAAGAGGGTCTAGTTTTAAGCATAACTGTTCTTGCTCATTATTATCATCTGAAAGGAAATGATCTGGCTAGTGCACACAAGATTTTAGGTACTTGAAAGATAACAAGATATGTCACTATCAGAAAAACTATTCACGTTCCTAAACAGTGTTTATCATAATCAGTATCTGAGTGTCTCAAAGGGATATTCAGAATGGCTGACGACCAGATTTCTGATTATTCAGCACACAAAACTAGTGCAAGGTCGTCAAAGAAAATTCTCTTTACAAAAAACTTCTGAAGTAACCAATAACGACAAGCTCCACTAGGATATTTCTGGACTACATCAAACCACATAATCTGGAATATGAAATTACATCCAAGTTCTTTAACAATTTGTACACAGTAACTTGATATCAAATTTAAGATGCAGCTGTTCCGTGCAACACGGTACCTTGTCAGGCAGTTTGAATCACACACGCCTTCAAAAAGACGAGCTGAACTGGAGGGTTAGAAAGTCTTTCAAGAATCCCTAGATTGTTTTACTTAGAGATGTACACAGGGGGATAGATGGGCCCATGGTTTCTCTGCCTGAACTTCAACCATCCACAAAACTTGTAACTGTAATGATTGGAGTCTGTGCTCAAGCCATCAGGCTGGCTTATGGATGCACACCGAGATGTTCACTGGAATCTAGGGAGCACAGTCAGGGTGACAGCAGCAAGCAGTCTACCTGTACAGGCAAGGTATGACACCTATGGCTTCCAGAGATGACTGTAGGTACTGGTCCCGGTACCAGGTGGGACCAGTTAGGGACTGGAACCAGCCACCCTGAAGGGTAGTTTTCTGATTGCATGATCTTTACAGATTTCTTTCCAAATGAACACAAACGTATGGAAACAAGCAACTCTTCCCTCTGCCAAACTCAAGTCACTTAGGAAAAGTGATGTGATTAAGATGGATATGTGGCTTGGCCTTGGGACACCACTTTGGTTCCAAAGCATCTTAACTAGATTATTTTTATGCTCAAACATTTTTCTTTTATGACACTATTTCAAACATAAAAATATGGGGCAAATCATCCTGTCAACAGGGCACTTCGCAGCCACTAAACACAAAAGACTGCCTCAAAAATGCATTGAGAGCTGCACCCTGGTGCTGCAGACCCCACAGTGAAATTTAGGCAGCGAAATGCAGAGTCAGGCAGTGATTTAACCCCGCTCAGTCAGACAGTCACCCCCTGGTCCTGCAACGTGCTTGCTGGCTGGGTGGTGGTCAGATAGCCAGCTCTAGTGACACAGGAGGTGATGTGATCCTTCTCATGGTACAAGAAAACTTGTGACTTTCATTTACACACAACTTCCCTTTGCACCAAATGCTCTGACCTGTATTCAGAAAAATGGGGCGGAACGAGTCAACCTTTCCAGTGCAAACAGCTCTCAGTGGAGTTTCCTGACAGCTTTATCCCACTGCAATGGGCAGTGTCTTCTCACTCCTAAGACTAGAGTTGACAGGCTGTATTTGGACCACAGCTTTTGTTATATATCCTCAGAGCAGGATTCCAGCAGTTCCCCCTCTCACGCAAGGCAACAAAATACTTAAATTGCAGGCAAGCTTAGCCAGCAAATCTTCAAAAAACAGTATTTTCCATTTCCCTAGGAAGGCATGCTATGGGTTGAGAGGCAGTGTGCCTCAGATTCAGCCATTATTCAGTGCAGCAATGTTTACACAATACTACTGAGAAGAGCAAGGAATACTTAATAATATTAGACTATGGGATGGAAAGTCTGTAATTCAAGACAACAACCAATTCTGATTGGATTTTGGAGAGTTTGGAATGCTATTTCTCAACTCTGTGGAAAACACTGCCGTCACAAAAAGCTTCTGAAAAGGGATTTCAGCCAATTCCCAGAAACAAAAGCGAATCCAAAGAGGGCATTTCGGATAGGAAGGGTACCCCAGTGCATGAGCTCTGGCGGGAGGTTTACTCCAGCCTCCTGAGCGAATTCTCTACAGAAGGTTAAAAGACAGGACATAGACTGCAGGAGAAAGAAAGCAGGAACTTCAAAGCCATACGAAGAGACAAATTACTATATTTAGATTAAGTGGCAGGCATGAGACACTGTGTATCTGAAAGAGAGAAGGGAAAGGGACAGAGTCAAAGACAGAAGTCTCTCCTCAGGCTGAGGAGAGAACTTGCAGAAGACACTGATTTCCATGAGGAAATTCTATATAGCTCCTATCCTTCCATCACTTCAGAAAACAGCAGCAGAAAACAACTTTCTCCTGTCACAAGAGCAAATCAGACTGGGAGCTGTTTTAAGGCACCTGTAGATGTCTGGGGATACCCTTCACCTCACTTCACAATAAGCTTTTTATCATCATTGCTACGTTATTAGCTTGGAACACGCAGCCTTACTTGAAAGTCTCCATCTGTGAAGTAAAGTATCTATTTTTGACTTTCATGAACAAGAAGCACCACTATAATCTAATACTAAAGAAGCCCTATAGGAGCTGGGATGTTTCCCTTCCAGGCAAGAAATTGCTTTGTCTGTGACTGTCCCCTGAGGTTACACAGAAGCCTCATGGAGGTAACCCCTTCCAAATAACTAAGTTGGTCTACTTCAGCATAAGAAGATATATCACTGCTTGATAATATTGGTTTCTGCAATAGAAGTTAGGTAAGCAACCTGGAAATCTGCTAAAACATGAAAAGACAAACACAGACTACACACAGGAACAAGAAGAGCAGAGGACAGAGATCAATTCACATGGCTATGCCATGAAGGCTCAATGAACACCAGCTGCATTCGCATCAATCTTTAATAATAAACATTTCCTTTCACTTGTAACTGCACTGTACACTCTGTTAGGCAAGCGATGCCCATTTCACAGGCTTTGAGCACCAGAAGGACCAAAGACCATCTGCCTTGTTTGCTGCCTAGTTAATTGCCAGAATAAAACCGTTACCCAAAACATCCCCAGCTCTAGTAAAAATATTCTTTTTTTCCCCTTCCCAGGCCTAGTAGAAAATAAAAATAGGAAAATCATCATGCTCATGATTCCATCCATGCTTCTTTCATTAGAGAAGTTTTAGGATTATCTTCAAACTATTGCAGTCTTATTAAAGAACAAAAGTAATTTTCAGAAATCAATTTCTTTCTCATTCTTAGACAGGTTCACCATAAAGATAAACATTTTTTGCCCAGCAAGATATATCAGAGGACACCAGACACACATACAGAAAAACCTTCTATATTTTATAAATAGCTGCCTTAATTAATGGAGAGATGTCTCTACATCACTCTGAATTCCATCAAAACCCACAAAAACCAGCAAGTGCTTGAGTAGTAAAGCATCTGAATAGTGGCAAATGAGCTCCCTTTTCAGGCATAACTTAGGACTTTGATGTAGCTTTTTGAGAGATGCAAAAACCAGGATTCTATCAGATGGTTACATTTACAGTAGTTTTTTTCAATTTCTGAAGGAGGATAATCATGTCTCAATGTGATTTTGAGGCCAAGAACCTGCATTATTCCTTTCTCATTGTACGGAACAAAAAAAGGCTCATTTGCAAGGAATGATTTCTGCTCAAGCAAATATCTCACTCAAAGCAAAAAGCTCACGCCTCAACACAAAGTTTTGCCAACAATACAATCACCTATTACGCTACAGTGATCCCTAAAAACTCAACATGGGACAATGAATCTGCAAGGATACCTTTCAAAAAGCAGCTTGTCTGTTTGTACAACAAAATAAGTTTCCCAAAGTGCTTCATGCTACATGTTTTCTTGTATTTCAGGACCAAAGCCAGAGTGAATATCGATCCTACCTTCAAAGGAGAAATGTGCGACTGTAAGACATATCCATGGACATTCTCTATTTGAGACAAGTTCTTCTCTGACACATGAACGAGCTCTGGGCCTCTCACTTCATGGGTTAATCGAGGCAAAGTATGATCATGTGGAGCGTCCTCATCTTGATAACGGTATTTCTAGTGAAAAAAGACAGCAAGGAAGAACAAATCAGCTTTGAGGAGGCAATGCACATGTATTAGTGTAAATAAGGGCTAACAGATGAAGCATCAGACATTAGGCAGTATAACCCTCCAATTTCCTAATGTGTTCTGGAGAGAATACCTCATTATTTTTTTTAACGTTTCATCAAAGAGAGAAAATATGGTACATCACACTGATACACAAAACTTTCACCATCAGCTAGACATCTGAGACGACATACTGGCAAGGGCTGATAATGAAAAAAAGACATGTCGATCAGCTGAGCTGTAGCATCAGCTCACATTTCACATCCCCACATTAATAAGTGCACTTCTGTAGCCTTTCTACACAAAAATATTGCATCATTTTCCATTTAGCACCATGTACTCTGATGCAGGAGAGCACACATACTTCTACAGAGCCACAGTTGGGCAGAAAATTACTCCCCGGTGAAGTTTTGCCCTTACCCTGGATGCTAATTGTGGTGTGAAGTGTTATAATTCCCTGCTCCAAATAGGCGCAACAGAAGAAGCAGGAGGTAATCAGCTCGTCCAAGATCCAAAATGAAGGTTGTAACAAGAAGGGACATAAATCTAGAAATTAAATTAAATGATCAGATCTGTCCTTTAGCTAGAATCCTTCTTGAAAAGGCACCATCCACTTGACTGACTGGCCCAGCTGTGTCCTGTGGTGGGGCCAATGGAGCCAGCTGGAGCTGGCTGGAACCAGCTGGAACAGGCTGGAACTGGCAGAGGGCAGCCCCGACCTCTCCTCACATAGGTGCCTGCTGCCAAAGCCTTGCCTTTTACACCTGACAGGCATACGCACCACTGTTTTGAGGGAGAAGACTACTGAAGGGGTAAGACAGCGGTGGGGGATGCTGAGGGGCTACGTTCGGGAGCAGGAGGAGATCAGAGTGTAAATTGAATTCTATAAATCAGAATTCAAAAGTCTTTGGCAATAAGAGAGGGGCAGATAGTGCCATTGTAAATGCCATTTTCAGTTGTCAGGTGTATGCTAAAACATTGGAATGAGCAACATTGAAGACTAAGACTTATTTGGAAGGCCATATAAAAAGTCTGAAGTTCAGGTATGCTCACAAGGACGCTGTGAAGGAGGCCTTCTCTGCTTCTCCTCCATTCCTCTTTGACCGCTCAGCTCTGGTGTGTTCCTTCATTTAAGCATCCCTCCAAAGGAAATTGTCCCAGTTTATTCCTGCGTTCACTCTCATGTGCGGAAATGGTTCAGCAGTTGCCAATTACTTTCAGAATACACACATGACCTGAGTTATTCTCTTCTTTTCTGGGATGTGCCTGCAACCCTTCACATATTCACTTTTTCAGATAACATAATTAATGAATCTATAAAATGACTGGCACCAGACAAGTATTATTTGGGCAAGAAGCCATCAGTCTAATAGATGGTACTCCAACCAATGTCACATTAAAGGCTTGGCACAGAGATTATTTAAGCCTCAAGCAATCAATTATTTTTTTGAATCCAGTGAGTACTCTTTCAAAAAGAGAGGCACCCTCTTTAAAGTGAGTCACTTGCTAAAACGTGATTAGGAGAAATAACTGCAGAACACCAGAGTCATCCCATCTCCCTTGGGAATGGTAAAAATTAAAATGTCCAGTGACAGCTTTCCAAAGAGACAAGAAAGCAGTGGCAGAAGCCATAACGAGCTTTGGCCAGCTGATTCGTGCAGCTTTGCAGCACAAGACGTGGTGTAAGGTGGCATTAAAGAGACAATATCTCGTTATGTCCATCAGTATGTCCGTTCCCCGCCACCACACTGCAGTGTAGCTGTTGCGTAAATAAGAGCCAAGACCCAGAGGAAGGTGGCTCACCCTGAGCCCTGTGCTCCCAAAAAGCAAAACACTTCTGTGCATCTCCACTAGTAGATTTTCCCATGAAAACCTATGCTTTATAATTAAAATTGATCATTTTGTCCGATAACTGCACATTCCCATGACAAATTCAATAATATCCATGTTGATGTGCCATAAACTAGAAAGTTTACAGAACAGATTTTCACTTTTCCATTTGCCTTTATCTCCCTCCCACCCCAAGCCCAGCCTTCTCCTTCTTCACAAAATAGGAGCCTCGAGCATTTCTGGGTCAATCCTGTTATGTGTTTGCCTCATGTTCTTAGCACCAAACTCATTGATTTTCATACATCTTTCCTCCCACAGCATCTCTTCACTGAAATGCTTTCAGCTGTGAACCAAAACAGCTTGACACAGCAAAAAGCCAGTGGTAAGGCTGAAAATACCACACCAGAATTGAGACTCTCCTGCAGGAATACCTCATTCTTCTCCATCTCTCTGTCCTGATGGGGTCCTGCAAATGTCCTTGAAATTACCGCATTCCCTAGAAACCAGAGCTTTCTCTAAGGGTTAATTCAAATTTCTGGAGGGAAAAGCATGATTGCACGGAAATGCTACTTTTCATTTGACAAAAGAACAGGTGGATGTCTTATGATAATTAAATTACAAATCAGTGCCTGCTGCTGACAGGGTATTGTACGCTGCCAACTAGCATCAGATATTTAAAATCCTCTGTAATTACCTATAATGGGGGAGTGGAGTGTGCTGCTGTGAATTTTTAATATGAACGTGCCTTTTTATAAGAGATCATTCTCTCTACAGTGTGAGATTATTACAGCATCACTGCTCCTCATATCTTACTGTCTAAAGAAGCATTTCTAAGGCTGTGTTCGCCAAAGAGTTGTCAGCTAAACAGAACTGAAGATATGAATCCAGCAGAAGGTAATGGTCAAAAGCTTTACATTTCAACAAAGCCAGCTCTCAACCCAAAGAAAAAAAAAAAAGTAAGAAAAAGTGGGAAGTTACAATATAAGTTACAATATCCAGACTACTGCACTGACATGGAAATACGGATGTTCTTAGAGCCTACCTTTGACAGATTGTCAGTGAATTACGGTATCTGGAAATCTGTCATTTGATGTTCAGTCAAAGAGAACTAATTTTTCCAAAAGGCTTTGGTATTTTTTTGCAGTTACCATTGCTTCGCTTTGCAGAAAATGCAAACAGATCTTTTCGTTCTAGATCAACTCAAATTGACCTGTGTCCTAAACTGCTGAATGTGGTCCTTCGGGACCACCAATTCAAAAGCACATGTGCTTTTTCTTCTCTATGAGGCTCTTTGGCTGGACCGTGCTCCAGTTCATCACACGTTACTTCTGCTTGCAATAGGAGGGCTGCAAAAGGAGGGAGCAAAGTGTTCAAAGTCTCAAATGCTGTTCCTGTTTTACAGTCCTCCTCAGAAGGAGCCAGACTTCTGCACCTTAGAAGCTGCGGGTCTTAATATAACCCACATAATTTAGAGATCACTGGGAAAGTAATTTCTGCAGAGACAATGATCTCTTACAGGTCCAACGGTCCCATTGCAATCTGGGGATAGACAAAGTATACAATTGGGTCCCAGCGCTGCCTGCTTGCTTGCCTTTTCCCTCAACCCAGTATTTGAGCTACTTTGCAGCTCCCATGCACATTAGCCCCACTGCTGGTCATCTGCTGTAACCTTGACATGGGAGCTACCTTTGCACAGGTCAAGCGTTACTCCCCTTCTGCATGACATTAGGTCCAGAATTCGAGACACTGGATTTGTTCAGTTTTACCAACAGGTGAAAACTAAAACCATAATGGACTTGGTCCATTTATACAAAAGTTTAATCTGCAAAGTCCCATTAAAAAATATTAGTGTCACCTTGCCTTACTTTTGTGCTCAGTTTTTTCAGTGGTCTTCAATGTGTTGAATTTTACTGGCACCTCTCTCCAAAGGCAGCAAATTTCAATGTCATACAGATGAGTATCTTGAGAAAACAAACTTTACAATTTGCACACACAAGTCCTTGGGCATTCATCCAATCATGAGTAGAAATAATGTTACTCATCCAACTGATTGCAAATGAGCAACACAGCTTGAATTCTGAATATTTGCAATCAATCTATAGAGTAAAAAGAGAAAAAAAACTCTTCTCATTATATAAAATGGAAGAAATCACAATCTGCTTGCCAAGACTGTGGAAGTAGATTAAGAAGCTTAAATCATTGAATAATTACACTTATTGTGAATGACTTGCTATTTTGCTTATCAAGTAGATTTCTAACAAGCTTGTCACTGTATCACAGCAATACCTTTCATCCGAGAAGCCCAAAGAGCTTTACAAGTGGTAGTCAAGTTTGATAACATCCTGTTGAAAAATGTGTAATCATCTAAAGGTGGGTAAAATTAGGGAGAGATATACAACAGCTTGCTCAAGGTCATAAAGAGAATCAATTAATTAAGCAGTGCTAGAACTTCATAGATTTTTCCTGTCTGCTTTTCTAAGCCCAAGACCTAGTGGATTACTCTGACTTTAATAGAATAATAATAATTATTATTAAAAAAAAGGTTGTATGTTAGCTACTGCCATCGCAATTTATTTTTAGATTTGGTTTGGGATTTTTGTGGGTGTTTTTTCCCCACAAAGGTTCCAAGAGACAGAAGACTTTCTAAGGTCAGGAATTAGGTTTTTCTCTGTGTCAATGTAAGAGCTAGAGTAAGAGCTTTGTGTAATTTATATTGTGCTATCTCTGAGAAACACATAGTGATTTTTAGAGGACAAGAGGTTTCCTGTAAGAACCAAATTGTTTCACAGAAGGGACACTATCAACACTGAATACTGCGAACTTGCATAGCATTTCCATTCAATACAATAAGATATTCTTTTCTTTTTCAAGAGGGAAAAACACACCAAATATATTATTTATTCTCTCAATTTACTGAATTAAGCGGGTATTTGCCCATTGTAGAGAATATATTTTCATTTTATTAAAAAATGCAAGCACAATGTAGTGGAAAAAATACACTTTACAGTATTCTCCTCATCTGCTTTTTGAAACTCTAGATAAATTTATTTTTCACGAGGAAGAAGAGTGGAAATGGACATTAGCCAAAGTGCCAGTATCAGATGGACGTAGTTGCACCTTTCGCTCACAAGATGGCACAATAACCATCGAGTTAAAGCATATTCTCACACTCAACTACAAAGTGTTGCAGGGAAAAATAAGTAGCTATTCAATATAATGAAACTTCAAACGATTTTTGCTTTGAACTGACCTGGTACAACATTATTTTAAAAAAGATGGTATTCTTTTACAGTAAGTACACATAAACAGGTTATGATCATACACAAAGCCGGCAGCTGGATAAAAGTCTAACAGTTCATATAAGCATCAAAAATTACAAGCAAGGAAGAACTTACTGGTTTTTGCAGGTTTTAGCATGAACAAAAACACTATGTATTGACAAGATTGAGACTAGCCCAGAATGCTGCATTCCTCTAGGAATTCTAAATCCTAATTAAAACCGCCTGCATGCAAATCTGTACCATGAGGTATTCAGCTCCATATGCTGCATCGCATTTTGGACCTGTTAACAGCATCAGTTTAGCCCTCTGGAGGTTGCTACATGCTATCCAATAATTTAAAATAGATTTTTAACTTGAAGTACCAGTGTAAAAAAAAAGACATTCTAAGAGAGAGGCTTTGCTAGTATTAAATGGTGAATGTGGCTGCAGCCTATAAAAATCAGTGAATTTAAAAAAAAAAAAAAAAAGAAGCCAGCTAATACTGATTGTTTATCTCAGTGGAGCAAAGGAAAGACGTTGTGAAACCATACGATGTATCAGCATCAGGCTGTAACCACCTCTCCATTCCTTTGTCCTGCAATAACTTCACTTGTATACTCCTATTTATAGTTTTCAACTCTTCCCCTCAAAATATTTTTTTTGATAGCAGGCCAGTTGTGTTTTGCATCTGAAACCCCCTCCCCAGTTGTCACACTTGGATGCCCTACTTAGTTGAATTTATGCAAAAAATAGGACTCCTCTTCCTAGTCCACTCTGCCAGTGACTTCTTCACAGTTATCTAACCATAACAAAGAAAAAATGCTAGTGATTTGTATCTCTTAGTTTTACACATATCTATGTACTGATTTAAAGCTTTAACTATGTATTTTCATTATATTATTTCCCAATGTCCTGTCTATAGGATGGCACCTACTAAGTTTCTCCAGAGCATAACCAAGGTTGTTACCTAACTCCTCTGTTTCTTAGCCCTCATGGGGTATTGAGTAGATGTAGTTGTGGTGGGCTTTTTGGCCCATTCAGTGTCACAGTTCTTAATTTGGGACCCCGCCTGGCTATGTTAGCACCCGCTGGTGGTCACTGTGGAGAGCTGCAGATGGAAGGGATGCAGCAAGACTGTGCTAATTCCAGTGCTAATTATGCTTCCCCAAAAGGTGCCTCTGAGCCCGAAAGAGTCTCTAGGGAGGGATGGCCTCTGGGCATAGTCTCTATTGCTGCAGCCTTTCCACCATGGCCATAAGTTCATTTTATGCCCGAGTACCTCATGCAGCCTCTGGGCACAGTTTTTTCTGATAGCAGTGCTAGGCATGGGTGGTTCTCCACCTCCTGCATCTGTCTCCCCTGTGCAGCCTTGGTCCTCCATCCTCCTCCTTTATTTGTACTGACCACTCACTGATCAAGATCAGTTTTTTTACAGGTGTATTTGAACCTGGATTATGCCCTTATGGAGCTCCCAGCCTCACAAATAAGTGCATTAGCTCTCATGGAGGAGGCAACACAGAAGCATGAATGAAAAGTCAAGGAGGAGAAGAGTAATTCCTTGAGACAGTACTATTCGATAGGAAAAAGATACATGAAAACGTTACCCTGAGTCCACTCCTCCCTTGAATACACAGATAATCCAATATGAGGAGCTTTACCTGCCAATGCTAAGATAAGTCAAGGGATCTATAGTGTGTAATGGCAAATCCAAGGAAGGCTGACTTGGGACTTCTCTAGGAAACAGAAGGAATAGAAAAATGATCAAAACAAGGATTGGAGCAAATGAGGATAAAAACCAAAGCTCAGGGGGTAAAAGCAGAAAAGGCAGAGAACTCCAGCGTCTGTGCTGCTCTGTGCTCGAAAATTCTTGTGAAACCCCTAGGGAAAGTTTTTGTCTTATCTCCCTCTGGAACTAGTTTACTTAGCAATATCTGCCCCCAGAAATTACTCAAGTGGCAAAAGCCTGTGTCTCTGAAGCTGGTGGCCTTGCCCCATGCAAGGTTGTGTAGATTTTCCATCTAGGGCTGTGGAGAGTCATTTTAAAATTTGACCCTTGCACTACTCTCACGTTACTATTTCCCAGACTTCTTGAATACCAGAGTCCTCATTGATACCTTTGCTTTTTTTGCAGTACCAGGTATAAATGAAATCTAGGAGGAAAACTAGACTCTGTTTTTCTTAAATTAAGACTCAAATTGTAGGTTAAAAGAAAGATAAACCACAGAGTAAAGCCAAGGAAGTATGATTTTCTCATGAACCCTATCACATTCACTCTGCTGACAGAGCAGTCCTTTGGGAATTAATTGTGTATTGAAGGACACAGGAATTGTGTGTCTGTGGGATTTCAATATCATTTTTTACAAAAATTGGAGAATTGTAGACAAAGGCTATATGAGGCAAAAGGATGCTCTCAGGCTAAGACAGGCAAATGCTATCGTAGGTAACTGTTTGTATTCTTGCTTTTGCCACAGAAATGGATGCTATGCATTTCACAAAGCCAAACTTTCCACAGGTGTAGAACTGAGATATTCCTCATTTTGAAAGGTCTTGGTAGACACAGATGGCCAGTTTTTGCAGAAGTGCTGAGTAGCAGCAGCTTCAGCGGAAATCAGGGGGAGCTGGGCTTTGTACAGAAAAAATGCAATGGAATCCTGTGCCCTCCAAGAAGCCAGTCTAAGGTGGAATTGGCATCAGCTGGCATTAGCCACCTAAAACTTAAACTTCTGGTATAAGCAGGTCAGCCGTGTTCCCTTGCTAATAACTGGAACATCACAATATTATGCATATATCTGTCAGAGAGCTGTTCACTGAAGGCACTTTTTCTTTCCTTTTTTTTTTTTCTGACACAGACTGAAGACAGCTTAAGATTTATTTAAGCATTTTGAATGAGATTAATTTCGTTCTTGATGTTGCAAACTGGACGTGGAAACTAGTGGACTCATTTGATCTTAATTGTTTTGTTAAAGGAGTAAAAGTTCTATTCACAAAGGGATATTGTGGAAATAAGTTCGTTCATGT
>KZ506161.1:220472-256936 GCA_002844005.1 Limosa lapponica baueri | reverse complement strand
CTCTGATGAACCTTGGCGACTAGCTCTGAAGATAACATTCTTTTTGCACCCAAACAATTTTTGTTGGTGCTGGAAAAATTATTACAAGTCTCAAATATCTTCGTTTTTATCAGTCTCTTCTTTTAAAAGCTATGAATTTTTACTAACAAAAAGATGGATTCAGTACCTTTTAACTAGCTGTTCAATAGGCCAGTAAAACACATTTGTGTCCAGTGGATTTGCACATGCTTGACACCGTAAGAGTTGAGATCAACATTTCTAAAGCAGGGCACTTACTGAAAAAGCAGCTTCGGACCTTGGGTTTTAAGCCTTCAACAGTCTTTCAGTACAGCACAATTGTGGCAAAATAATCTGTGCTTTCTGACACTTCAATAAAGCCCTGGCTAAGGCACAAGTGGGCAAGTAGCTGTCATTATAAAGAGAATACAGAGAAACATGAAGCTAGAGTGTGAACAAGGGAACGTTTGCTTTACTGAGGCTATCACCAAAATCAATATTTCCACCTTTCCACCTCTCCACAGTCAGCCTGGCTCCTAACCTGAGGAGTATATGGTTCCAGGGCAAGCTCCTTCAGCTTACTGATCTGATGTCAACACATCAAGGTAAAACTACTCCCAGGTCAGGAGTTGGGCAGGAGAAGAGTATCCCATTAAACTGTGGGTATGCTGAATTTAATGTAAACTCTTGACCTTACATCCTTTGAGCACACAGAGGGAGTGGTGGATTCGCCACTCCTTGAGCCCTACCTTACCCAAAATGAAAACAGCTTATCACCATCTTTACTCATTCTATTTAAAAATAAACTAATAAAGGTATTCTACATTTTCTGAAAAGAGAAACAAATCTGCTGGCGCAACCTTCCTTAGTTTTTCAGGTCCCACAGGGCTTAGACCAGACCAAGGCAACGAGTTGGTCATGGTGAATAGAACTGCAGGTAGCAAAACTGGAGGAAGGAAAGGGATATATGCAGAGATTTCTCCTATCTGTAGAACTGCTTTTAGACCTGTGCACCGAAAATTTGCCTTTTTTCTGTTTGGACAGGTAAGTATTTTTCACATTAGAACTTTAATGTGAAAATCAGCCAGAAATTCCTCTGCTGGATGGAGACAATGATTCTCTGTTGGGGCTATTGTTATTTTGGGAGGCCCTTCCATAACCATGTTGGAAGAATAGGCGTATTTTTTTTTTATTTTTAAGTGATCTGGAGTACTCGCATTTTAAATAAGCCAACTGGGCTCTCAGTCTCTGAAAACATAAGCCATAGTCCCTGCCTAAATAATCAGGTACTTCTTTTATATCATTATAGTGCATATCTGGCATGGTTAGCAATGTCTGAAAAGTCCTTTAGAGCTGAAAAATGCTATAAAAATTCAAACTTATATTATATGGCATAGGAGACTCTCTGGGCACTAGGCAATGATTTAGATGGAAATCTATTACCAGTCCATTGGATTTTCTTGAAAACCATGATTCCACATGTCTTAACCTGGATACCTCAAACTTTATTGTTTTTGAAAGTTATCACCTGACTCTTCTGTTGGATACAGCTATTGTGTCTCACCATTGTGTCTGTCTGGCTTTGTGCTGAATTCTACAGTATTTTTCTCCTTTCTTCTTGATGCGGTTTTTGGTTGGTTTTATAGTTGCAGAAAGCAGGGGAAGACAAAGGGGAAGGCTGAATGCTTTAGAAGTTAGTAAAGTTACCTCTGAAGCAATAAGAAATATCTTTCTTGTAGACTGACCTTACCAATGTTCAAAGCCACGCTTCATTGCAGTAACGCTAGCTTAATTAAAAGGTTAAATCCCTACTGCATTCACTAAGAATCCTTATTTGAAAAAGTCTGAGTATTGTAACAACTTTTTTTCTATTTCTTTGTGTTTTCAGTTGAAGGAAGTAAATATCTTGTATAAAATATCATGAAGACAAAAAACCTCTAAATTCCTTTGGTCTTAACGACCAGATTTCAGGAAGGCTGCATAAATGACTGTCAGCTGAATAACAATGTCATGGTACATTTTCTGTTGTTCTTAATTATTAGAAAATGAGGACAAAGCAAAACCCATCCTGGTTAAAATTAGATGCAGCCCAGATCATAAGGCAATCATGAGGCCCTGTTAACTTTGAAATGAAAGACATTATTATAAAATGATACCCAAAACAAAACTCACTGACAATCCCAAGCAAATAGCTTAGTCTAGACACAGCAGTTTTATTATTAGGCAGAGAGGGTTTTTTAAGTCCTGACCCAACAAATGCATTGATTGATTATATAAATAAATATTTTCCAGAGTTTTAAATGTGCAGTGGGCCAAATCCTCAGATCTGCAACATCCATCTGGGAATGTGGCCTATTTAGAGCTATTTGATTATCCATTTCCCATCTTTTTTAGTACTTGACTAAGTGCTGGATGGATAGCCAAGGACTTATATCTCTGTATGTTTTCTGATGAAGTAGCAATGTAAACCCCCCAAAATAAAAGTTGTTTTGTAAAATACACATCCTTTCCTCTGCATAAACCATCTTTACAAAAGCAGACGAGTCACTCTCCATTTTCTGTCAATCCTCTGCTACTCAGCTGATAATACCAATGAGGAAAACAATTTATTGAGTCTGGAGCTGTGATTTTCTGCTGAGGAAAAGAAATGCTCCCTGGGAACAAAACTGAGAGCTATAGCTCATTTTTATCTTGACAATGAGAAAGCTAGCATGACTTTAACTTGTTGTTGACCTTTGTTGCAGTTGGCTCACTGATCTAAAAGTCAGTGGCTATATATATAACATTATTCATATCAAACCATCATGTATAGAGTGGGAAAAACACATTTTACTATTTATAAAACTTCTCTGCATGAGCAAAGTTCTGTGAGCATTAATCACAACTGTGTGAATGACTATCCACACCAAGGAAAATGCACCTTTTGGAGTGATTCATCTCATCTCTGCTGCTCAGGAAGAGGTGGACTGCCCTTTAATCGTGCCACGTGCTTGACACTAACTGCCCAAAAGCCGAGATATTGGCACTGGTGAACCTCACCCAGAAGCTCCGCTGGCTCTCAGACCTTGAGATAAACCATGGACATGTGCTTCCGCTGGGAGGTGTGTTTATTTTTCAGCGTAGTGACTTGGCATTTTGTCCTAATTGCTACGTGACTAAACCAAAGTGAAAACTGCCTGTGTGGGAATTGCTACAACTTGTTGTAAACATACATCTGTATTTTTGAAAGCTGATAATCTCCAGGTGGTGTTAAATTAGCCTGGTTCTTCTGCAGCTCCCTCGGGAAGGGCTGCGCCATCTAATTTCCCTTGCTGCCATGCAAACTATTAGACTCAACGTTGAACATAGCATTAGTCAAATCCCAGTTGCCAGTAATATTTTGGCCCTATACGTCCATGTTCTCACAGATACTTTTCAGCTTTATTAGCTTATTAAAAGTGTGGCCTTATTAACTTTTTTAACCACCTAAATGGTGCAGCAGGAAATGTTTTGAAGAGCTCTTTTACAGATGATTAACTAGTGTTATGAGATGCGCTCTAGTTGTCTGAACAAATGTAGGATATCTCACTTTTGTACTGACTGTCCTCATTTTTTTTTTTAAATGTTATTATTGCAATAGTGAAATAGCTAGAAACATAGGATATTAACACTTTTTCTTCTTCGACTTTCCTACAAATAAAAGTGTCATGGAACCACTGTAAAAACGTTTCCTTCATTTCTTATTTCATTGTATTTACAACAATATTCAGTACAGATTTATCTCTTTAAAAGTTTGATGAATCAGACCCCCAAAATACATCACATCAACAGGAAAAAATCTGTTCTCAAAGCTTCTGAAGTACTTTATTAGAGCCAATGTTTTCCAAGTGAAGTGCATTCAATTGTTTTACCAAAATTTCTGGAGTGCGTCAGTTATTATGCTCATTGCGTGAAAATTTGCAGTTCTTGAGTTCCTTCCATCGCACTAACTTTCACACATCAGTGCTGATCATTTGCAAGTGTTCAGCACTCACCTGGAAATAGGTCAGATATCTGCATTTTCCAACACCCTTGCATACCTTCTGACAACTCTCTGCATGCTATCAGAGTTGACCTGCCTGTGAAATAATTTGAACACCTGCACTTTTGATATATATTGCCAAGCTATACTAGCTAGCGTCATACGCATAAATGGCTAATCAGGTATTCTGGACCCATTCTGTTCCTTGTTCTGGCTTCAGAATGCTTCGTATATCTCAGAAGTACTTTTATATAAAAAACACTAACTTGGAACAGACTATATGTGGCACGTATTTACAGTGTTATACAAAAAATGTGGAGGCCCTTTTATATGTTCTATAAATCTGAAGTTGCAAAAGGTTCCACTGACAGCTTTCTTTAAATTTATTTTAAAATAAACCAAAGAAAAAAGGGTAGACATTCCTTTCAAAACATGAACACTTAAAGTGAGTTTATATCTGACATTCCTACCCTGTCATGTACTTGTTTATTTGTATGTTTGCTGTCTTTCTAGGATATATCAGAAATCAGTATTTGGTCCTCATTAGTAGCATGTGGAATTTAGATTACTTGTTATCAGTAAGAAAATGTAGTCAGAAAGCTCCCAAAAGACCATGAAAAGGATAAAATACAAAAGATATCCCAAGTGGAATTAATGCTAATATCTGTATTTATTTATACAACTGCCTACAGGGGTTTCATATGAAATTCTACTATTTCAAGAGCTGCTTAAGCTGCTTTCATAGTGAATCAAATAAGCAATTTCCTGGAAAAATCAGGCTAAAGAAAATCAACCTATCAGTCAACTGCTTTACTTCAATTGGAGTGCCAGTTTTAAAAATAATATTAGAAGCTAACACATAATGCAAAACAAAACTAAAAGAAAGATTTGAAAAGCAACTTTTTGTTTGTATGCAAATGTAAATTTAATTTTTTTAAGACAGTTAATGAAGATGGATACATTTCCAAAAGAAAAAATATTTTATCACAACAGTTTCACAGAATCACAGGGTTTCAGCTAACTTAGAGTTACATCAAATCACATAAGAAGCAAATACATATAAATTTTGACACAAATTCCATTTTCTTTATTCCCTGCCCCCAAACAGGAGCTTTTTTTATAAATATTTCCACCTAAAATCCCTTTAATGTACTTATTTTAGTTTTCTATATACTAAAATTATAGAAAAAGAAGCCATAGAAGAGAGAATAATGCTATTTATTAGACCTGAAGGTCTAGAAGGGATAACAATATAATTAGAGCTTTAATATAGCTAAAAAAAATGAGCAAACATTTGGGCACACAGTCTCTACCATTAAATTAAATTTGTTTCTATCTTTAGACATTCCTAATCTGCCTGCCAATTAAGCCCAAAGACAGAATTATAAATAAAAGAAAACAAAACAAAACAAACAAACAAACATACCAAAAAAAACCACCAAACCAAAAAACGGAGCTTAGGGATGATACTTAAACTTACATCTCCCTTAAGGATGAAGGAATTCATAAGTATCCTAAAAGTGCAACTGCCTATTGGAGAGTTTCTTGAGCCTTTCTGTAATCTCTTATGCAATCCCTACATGTCCAAGTTTCAAAAGAATTTTAAAGAGGGGCTAAATTATTTCTAAGTTAGCTAAGCCACGTACAACTCATTAAGTGAAGAAATTCAGCACACACTTCTGGTCTTAAGAATCACTCTATTTCTTTAGCTTTATCGCGTTCAGTGAAATTCTCTTCACAGAATTTGACAACTCTAAGGTGAGATGCACAGGCTTAACAGTTAAGGCTTTGCATTCCTCCCTTTGTGTGAGATGCTTTGCAAAAGCCATCATAGTGACAATTAATTTAAATAACATGAAATATTCAATGAACCCAATTCCCTCTCCCTGTACAAATGGCCATTTTAGCTGAGGAGTAATAACACAAGTGGCAAGCTGGATATTGATGGCAGATCTTTTCCTCCGGATATGCAGAAACTACCGAAGGCAGAACTTCCTTCTTCTGCAGAAAATATGTTCTTAATTTCCTGAGGTTCATTAGAAAATCCCCAGATAGTGCTGTGTCCAGCAAGTATGCCCATTTGTGATCAACGTCATTTGAATGAATGATCACTGCTAATGGGGGAAGGTTTCCTGTGCTCTCAACCCTCTTAAATTCATGGATGAGTTATGCTGCTCTCTGCCCTGCTCCAGCCCTGCAGCACTGCCTGAGACGCCTCCAAGACGGGCGAAAATGAACAGCAGGAACCAGACCTAGAAAGGGAGGGGAGATGGAAGACTTGCCCCACCAAATAAAGGAGTGAGGGGGGGTTTGAACATTTCAACATCAGCACCTACATCTTCCCTACCCTAACAGTTAGGGGAGAAGATCATTAGACAGCAAGGAAAGAAAGACCAGAAATTTCACACACACATGAACGGCCAAAGACAGTTTAGAAATGAAAAACCAGGTAACGTTCAAGTCCCTTTCATAAACAAGTCTGACCTACAGAACTCTGATAAAAGGTTTACACCAGAGCTGTTGTCAGAGACAACATGCCCACAAATATATATGTACAATATCATATAATGCAAGCAAAGTTGTCAGTCTCAGCTTGCACTGGAACACCTGTATAGACATCAGTGATAAACAGCATTTAAAAAGGGTTTAAAGGGATGTTAGCAAATTTATCTTACTGAAATTGAAATGAAAAGTTATTGGGAATGTCAGATGCAATTTTTCTGTCCTGCTGCTTTATAATTTCTTAGGCAGAGAGAAGACTACTCTGTCATAGCAAAAATAGTTTCACTAAGACGTTTAAAGTGTTCTTTATAGGGAAGAAGAATGCTATTATTGCAAAGCTTAAAGCACAGGGTATCTTGTTTAGTCAAAAGATTCCTACCAGCTGAGTGGGATCATAATGATCAAACACACTAACTTTATTTATACAGAAATATATTTCTCTTCACAATGACTATCTCCTTTATCAGTATGGTGATGAGGTTGAGAATTACCAACAGTATAAACTCCAATATAACTACCAATGACTTGGTAAACAGAGTTCTTTACATGAAATAAGATACTGTAAACATAATTTACCTTTATTTTACTTTATATCTATTTTAAATCTTTCACTTTATATGTTACCTGCATTTCCCATTGCACATTTCGGTTGTTATCAGTGGAATTTATACAGGATTTTCTCTGGGCCACTGATATACAAATGTGTCTGACAGGTTTGTAGATATCAGAATCAGCAGCAGTAGGATAAGCACCCTTCTTACTGTAAGTAAATTTTTTGGCAAAAAAAACCAGCTTCACCAAATTAAATGCATTTTAACAAAAATTATTTCTATAAACTGGCTTCTTACTTCTGTCCGTAATCTTGGTTCATCTGTTTATGTTTTCCAGTATGGAAAAAAGAATATTATTTAGGGGCCAGTCTGGATCAATCAACATTATTTACACATTTTCTATCTCACATCCTCATACTCACAAGACCACTGAGGGTTGCAGACCTTGCAATAAGCATAGGGCATATACGGGCACTTGCTTTCCATAACTTATGATTTTGTTTTCTGTATTTTAACTTCGTTTCTATCCAAGCTATCCATATTCCAAAATAGGAAAGAGAAGAGCAACAGAACCCTTCAATCCAAAAGTAAAGCTTTTGGAGGCAACAAGTCCCCAAACAAGATTCCTACGAGACTCCACTGTTCTCTAATATCCGTCAGTTCTCCTCGTTACCTCTGGCTAACAAGACATTTTCCAGTATCTTCTGAAGGTTGAAGAATCTTGCTTCTACTCAGCAGATTAAAAAGAAAGGTCCAAAGCTGAAACCCCTAGAAAGTCCCACTAAGTGCCTCCAGTCATATGTCAGGCATTACTAGGCTCACTTTAGCACCTTGTGTTACTGCAATCGTTATTATCCAAAAAATTGATGGCAATGCAAGGATTTGAAACCAATCCTCCAAATCTTACACTAATGCTCAGTCACAGAAAATCCTTCACTCGGGCCCATGGGAGGGGAGAAATAAGGCCTCTAGTAGTCAAAAATTAATGCCATGCACGTGATTCAGACCCAGGCTGTTGAAAATACGAATGTAGTCACATTCTTTTTTAAGGAGGTAAAAGAAAGCAATAAAACAAATTGAAGGTACTATGATGAGGAGTTCTTGAAATCTTATGTTTTTTAATGGCAGGCCTGTGTACACCAGTGAATAAATGGGAGTAGCATATTCGCATGCAAAAGAGAGTCCATCCACTACACAACTTTGTAGTTGATCCAACAGGGAACTGGCAAACTGATATTGAAAAAAAAAAAAAAGCAATCTATATACAAAGTGAAGCTGACATTCTAAGTTCTGGTCAATGCATTTCCTTTTCTTCAAGGTCTATTTACACTTGAGTTTCACAAGACTCTTACTGGGGATATAATCACCGGCACTACGCTGCAATTTAGAATGTGAACAAGGACATCATTAGTAAAGGGAACATGGGTGGGTTGCAGTTTACTTAAAATAAAAATGTAAACAAAGGACTCTAAGAAGCTGTATTTAAAGCCTAAAGAAATAATTCAGCTCCACAATGAAATATTTTTCATGGTAGCACATAATATTTTGCTATAGGCAACAGAAAACGTAGCTTCATTCTTAAAAATCATCAGGTATATGATGACTTTAAGAAATGAGCAGCACAACTTTTTGCACATCCGTTTCCTTAACTCAAAGCAAATCTGTGTGTAGAGGGGCCATAAAAATTCACATGGAGTCATGCCTTTAATATTTCAGGACCACAAAGACCTGTGGAATTGGTCAAAACAGAGAAACGGGGAGGGTGAAGGAGCATTTTGCACACTCCAATGGGATTGCTAAGACATGCTAACTAGGGGGAGGAGGCAGTTTTCCTTGGAGGTGGTCCATGCAGGCAGGCACCTCACTGAGCTTTTTGAGCAGCTACTTTTGTCCTTGGTGTGATGTTCTTGCTCCCACAGACCACAAGTTTTGTCATCTTGCTGCACTCCCCTGTAAGCACAAAGTGACTAGGAAACATCTACCAGTTGTTTCAAGATCTGAAAACCTAACAGTATGAAGTTGGCACTTGGACATGCCACTGGGATGTTCGTAGAAATATTAGATATGTGTAGGTGGGAAGCAGAGGTGTTCCACAAGGCAGCCACAGGGCTAATGATGGAAAATTGTCTTTCTGGACATTCCCAACATTGCTCTTTTTAAAGAGTATACAAATAATCAACTATTTGCTGCCTCCTGTAAGATTGCAATCACCTTATAATTTCAAAAGCTATTACCCAACTCTGAAAATAATGTATTTCCACTGTGTATAAATGTGTTATGTGAAAGGAAGGATTGTTTGAACTTGGCTTCGTTCATGATTTTTCAAAAAGCTAATTTATTTTCTAGACGTTGTTGGCTTGAAATCAGTTCTCAGCAGGTGAAACCTAATGGTCTTAATTTATTAATAGTATGTTAAAAGAAAGGAGGAAAAGAGGAAGACAGTGATAGCAAAATCTTCATTAACTTGAACCTGATTCTCATTTGCACAAAGGCTGGTATACACCACACTAGCTGTGCAAGGAGATTTTTAACTGGGGGCAAATGCATAGTTTTCACCCAATTTAGCAACCCTTTATAGTGGCAAAGGTGGGTTTAACAGTCTTGATGCAAATTAGAATAAGCTCAAGTATGAAATAAATAAGGATGGAAGTTTTGTTATCTGTGAAGGGCTCCTAACATGTTTCCTGCAAAGTAAAGAGCATGCTCCAACTTTTTTTTCTTTTTTTTTTTGTTTCTCATGGATGATTCTGCAAGCTTCAGGAAGCATTACACCACTAATGAGCTTTCTTATATTTTAATGGATGTAAAAGCCATTTTGGAAAACACCTGCAAATATCTGACTTCTATAATTTGTACAATAGCAGCCGTTTCTCAGTGCTATTTGAAGAATCTCAACAAGCCCTGATATATACTCTCCCAGATTATCAGTAATCATCTGTGTTTTGACCACTAGAGAATCATAGTGTTTAGAAATACAATACTAAGACAGTAGTGGACGACAGTCTTTGGTTGTGATTTTGATTAAATTCCTATGAACTATTGTAGCGCTAATGATTCAGCCTCAGACTAGCAGTTACTGCAGGGTGGACCCAGTTCTGTCAGCTCCTATGAACTTTGGTGGTGTTACTGAAAAGATGGCTAAGGGATTAAGGTTATGAGTAATAAAATCTGAATTAATGAATTAAATAATATAATAGATATTAAAATATTTTTACACATCTCCTGTAGTCTTTTCACTAGTCTAGCTAAAAAGACTTCATTTTAGAGCTCAGTTGTATAAGCTTATTTTGTAAGGGAAAATAAACAGGTAAAATAAGTGGCCCATGTTCACCTACAAGGCAGAAGCAAGTTAAAACAAAGGGCTGTTTTCTCAAAATGACAATCAAACCTTTATTCATGTGTCTACAATGCCACTTCATAAATATCAGTCTTTACTAATAAGAAAAAAAATTATTATCCTATTTATTATTTTGAGGTCAGCTTCAATATGCAAATTTAAGACGCTTAGAGTATGAAGTTACTTTATTCCCCCTAAATCTATTTTTTTAAGTTATTTTGTTTTTTCCTTGGATTTAACAAATGATTCGCTATGCTTAGAGTTAGACATTATCTACACATTCTGCATTTCAGAATGGAAAGAAAAAAGGAAATTAAAATATTTTCAGTGAATAAAGTTTGAACAAAATTATCCAGAAGCATGTTTTACAATATTGACATACAAGAATACAAAATGATAAATAGAAAATATATTACTAAATTAAAAATATTAGTAGAACTAAGTAAATCACAATAAGAAACTAAAGTAAAAAAATAACGTGATCATGTCCTAGGGGAAAACGTAATTAAGATGGGTATGTTCTTATGAAATGCTCTAGTTTCAATGAAATTACATTTAAAAAGAAAGGGAATAGTCAGCCAGATCTAAACAGACTGCATTTGAATAACAAAGCTTTTGCTGTTCAGCATTGATACAATATTTAGAAACACATCCTTACATTTGCATTGTCATTTGCAAGAAAAAGCTACTTGTTCTTAATATGCCAGTTTCTCTAAACTATTGCAAATCTAATTATTTTAACTTTGCCTATGATCATTAGTAAATCTAGGACCTGATTTTTATACTGATGTACTGCTGGACGTCCTATTCCTCTTTCAAATCAAAAGAACATCAAGCACTTCTGAAATGACCTCAAATCTCTTCAACTCAATGGAAGGACTTGCATTTCTTTGGGCTTTTATCCAGACTTCACATCTAGTTTGAAAGACTGGGCCCTTCAATTGTAAGCAAAGAATAAATAGCACTACCGGACTGGCTGTATTGAGCTAAAATGAGAGGCAGAGGTACATTAAGTACCATTTTGCCTTTTCAGCAACGATACTTGAGAAAAGGAGTTGACGGGGGCTTAAAAACTTCAGTCTCCAGAAAAGTCTTGTAAAATCTGTACCTGGATACACCTGGATTCATATAATGAAAGCTTTGTGAATGCATTGCAATTAGTCAACACAGCTACCTACAGACAAGCATCTCAACAGCTCGGTCCTTATCTTCAAAGCCTTTATTCATCTGAACCCGGTACAATGAGAAAGCAGTTTAAACTCTTAAGACAGAGATGATGGACAAAAAAACAGTGCACTTCTAGCACAATAGATTTGTCTCTCAGAAGAGGAAAATCAATTTGTCCAATGGTTTTCCTGAATGAAGGAGGCTGGCAAGACATTCAACTAATGCCTGTAAAATCTAGGCTCTATTTCAAACTAGCCTATGCTTAGCTCTTTCCTAATAAAAACACATAATCCCACAAACTGAAACAAACATTTTTACGTTGCATAAAGAGCCACATGCATGATTTTCTTTAAAACGATAAAGGCAAGAACCACTTAGTTGCCCCTAAGGAAAAGGGAAAAGCCATAATTTTGAATATATTAAAAAGTTAGGTGAAAGAAGGAATCTCCGATGTGTTTTTTTAATCTTTGAAGTTACTCTCTGAGAATGTTTACCTTTAATTAAAAGAGGGTCCTTTCCTATTTTATTCTACATAAATTATTCATGTGAGTTCTGTGACTCAGTGATAGCATGTTAACAGCTCTGTTATTTTATATACTTGCTGTACATAGGTAATCAGAATACATTATGTTGCAAAGATAATTCTGTCGGTGTTTTTTATTGTGGTGTGAAGCTGCGAGGCTCAGCAGTGTGTTTTTGCAACACCCTGCATTTCATATGGATGGGGAGGAAATTGCCAAGAATTTCCCAAGGCCCTGCATTTTTCTACAAATATATTAGTTAGACAAAAGAAATCCCAGATTAGTGACAATTCTTTCTTTTCTAGTGGTCAAGTCATGTTACAGAAGCCAATTATATTTAGGCAAAATATTCTTTAATTCGGGGGCTTAAGCAACACTGCAAACATATTTTGCTTTCATGTGTTATTACTTTAATGAGTAATTCACATGAAAGTCCCTTTATCAGTGTATATATGTGTGCACAGTTGTCATGAACCAGGAGTGCAGGGTAAATTTTGGTACATGACATTTTAACCTCAGTAACAAATTTTCATGTCCTACGCAGCCAGCATTGGAGTTGCATGCATGGAGATGACTTGGTATTTTTTTCCCTTCCTAGAGACAAAGATTTATAGCAAAGATTTATCTGCCTGAGGATGGAAGAAGTTCTACTAGCTTCAAGTTTTCCCTTCATTTGAAAAGTTCAGAAGGTAGAAATCTGACAGAACTGTTGCAATACATGCTGACATCATGCTCGCAGGTACCGCATCAACCCTAATTTATACAGCGTTTCTTCACTCGGTTTTCCTACAATGCCAACTTGTTAGGTAGTGGCTGTTTTCACAGATAAGCAATCAATAGGAAATTAAACATAGTATGTGAGTTTGACACCACTTAGCAACAGCCAGCAATTAAAGGATTAATTTCACCTCTAATTTATTGTGATATATTGCATTGTTTTCAAGTTATATTGAATATTAACTGGAAATTGCCAATGCAGAAGACCTCTCAGGTCTTGTATTCTATCCTCTTAGCAGTGCAAGCTGTTTTTAATACATCCAGTACTTAAATGTATCAAAGATTATTATTTTCCTGACATCCATGTGTATTAATATGCATACATTAAAAAATTTCAGTTTACCAGACAGTGACTTCGAATCTATTAAATGAGTAGATAATAAAGTGTGCAGTGCTTAAGAACACAATATTACAATAAATGTTTCTTTTTGTCTGCCACTTTTCTAATTACCCATTTCCACTTATGGTGAGCAGGATATCTTAAGAAATACAGTATCTTTGGGGATTGGGTTTGCCTCAGAAATGTATTGTAAGATTTCTAGATCTGAAAAATTCAAATCCCTACACAGCAGTTTACAAAATATGTAGGGATCTGACATCTGCATGGGTTTTACACACTTCCCCTAGAAATCATGACAGCACTCATATTTTAAGATGAAAAAAGACCAGCAGTGTAATGGAAACATCCAGGAGATGGCAGCTGGGTCAGGCTATTCCGGGGTGTGACAGTTGTCCTTGCAATGGGACCTTCTCATGTTTTAGATTAATTTTTTTTACCCCTCTGTACAGCTATGGGCTTTGTGTCCTGTGTCTACAACTTTCACAATTTGATCACTTTTCACTGTGAATGTTTATACTAGCACAGTGGAGTGCCCAGAACAGGTAGTGGCCTCAAAACCCATTATATCCTATTTTAATAACTCCCGTGGATATCCCAAACTCCTGAAGCTATCGTCACATACTGAAGTAGTCATAGCTTCTTCAGTACTTATACAGTACATGCAGTATTGTGGAGAATTGCTTACTCTGCCTCTCCCAAAGCTTCTATTTATTTCTTGGTGCTGAAATTGGGTTCTCTGTCTTACACCCATCACAGCTTAACAAATAACTATTGACTGTGGTGAGCTTGGAAGCTCTGAAGGAGGCAGTGATGGTCTCACTGTGTGAAGGAACAGGATAATATTTCTGTCAGTCACAGTTCTGTTGTGCTCACTACTTTAAGTTAGGTAAAAACCATCTTCCACCCTCCTCCTCCTACGGACATCTGCGTGGCCAGGTCTCCAGGACCCAGCTGCTTTATTAAATAAGATTCTCCTAGTTCAAAATAATGCTGACATTCTTCCAAAAAAGTAAACATGGATAAATTCTTTTCTTTATCCTCTGGGTTGATTTTATTTTCATTGTTCCCCTTTCTATAATCTATGTTACAGAATAACTCTATGTATTCAGGGTTCTGAATGCAATGCCATATTAAGACAATCTAATACAATATAAAAATATAATATTTCTAATTTTTCCTTCTAAAATATTTTTACAAGTAGAAGTATTGCTCATGAAATAAAAATATCTAACCATGGTAGATAATATTTTTTTTGCCATAAATTGATTACAACAGTTGTATCTATCATGTGGATTGTAGCAGTTGAAAGGTGTACATGGATGTGGATCTTATGAAAAATGAGTCATTGTTCATGTTCAAGGCTAAAGCTAGCCATAAGTATTTCTAGAACATACGGATTATTGTTGTGTTAAATAATACATGCAATTGAAATGTAGAAGCTTACCTAACTCTTTTAAATATTTCTTGTTTAGCAAAACTATGCCTGCATTTTATTATTAGAGTTTTTGTAAAACAAGTTAATATGTAAATATTCTTGCATATATTTATACAATTCTTATTTTTTTAATGTTATAATATGGTATTATTAATATTGGCCTATTCTGTGAACCAAGACCACAAACATTTTGATATAGTGCAAAGCTTTCAGCGTTGGCATTTAGTCCTTAATCTTCATTGTAGCAAAAGTGAAGTGTTATCTTTTGTAGACATTTATTAACTATTTCTAAAACAGTTGTGACTTTAATGCACAGAGACTCCAACCAGGATTGGGTCACAGTTTATTTTGCATTGCATGATCACAAAGAGGAGTCCACAAGAAAAGAAAAAAACATGGGTTTTTTGTATTAAATACTTTCATTGTAAGTTGGTCCAAATTTTTGTCATGACCCACCACAATCAAAGCATTTTCTGCTGGTTACAGATTTATCTATACACTGTTGCTTTCATTAAACATCCTAAACTTTCCACTAGCTTTGAGGTACAGGATCAGGTGCAGAAACTGACCCTATTCTCATAGTAACTTGCTTTTATTTCATTTATTCTCAAGGGCTTGGGAATCTAAAATTAACATTTATGACTTAAGAAGGATGCGATGATGAGTATAGATTTCCTACTGATTCAGTGACTGAAAATTCAAGAATTTTTTTTACGTTATATATTTTTAACCTTGAAAGTCATAACTTGAAGCCACTATATTTGTTCTGGTTCACCACACACATTTGATCTGTCGAAGCACTGACTCGTGAAATTCAAGTGTGAAGAGTATATAAAGACCATTCGCTATGGATTTAGGAAGACTAGAGAGGTTATAAAGGACAATAATTTATGGGTGATATAATTGGACTAGGACTGGAAGCCTTCCTCCATCATAACTATTGTATCAAGACTAGGAGAGGATATAAAAAAAATCAGTAGTGATCAAAAAGTCAGATGAAAATTTGATTTTTCCTTTCATTTCAGTAAAAAGATACCTTTGGAAAAAAAAGTCTAAAAGTAATTTGTGTTTCACTTCCCTTCATATCATATGCCATGGTCATCATGTGAGTGCATTTTTGCTTTAATTGTTCTTTTATTTCTTTCCTCGGAAAAGACCATCAGCTCAAACATAAGATAGCTTTTATTAAGTAATGAGTATTAATTTTAATGCAAATTTGAAAATGGCCAAGTGGGACTAGAACATTGTTCCAATGTTCTGATATCTACAAGTTAATGAAATATATAGTTATTTAATGGCATCTGTCTTGAAGTCTTACCATGTTAAATAACATGAACCAACATTTCTGTTTTAGCAATATATTCCAGACTCATTTTCATTTGATTTTTGCATATTAAATATTGGGATTTTTCAAGAAAATACATGTTAAGCTAAGGATTATTTCTGTGTAAAAAATGAAGAAGCTGATTTTTTAAAATGAAGTTCATTGCTTTTACGCTTCTATTGCTTTTACACCTATGTATCAATGATGCTACACTTCTGTGTTTTGAGAATTCACACAAAAATCTATTATTTAAGATGTATAAGTGACAATATTTAAGACTAATTGATTCTTTAGCTTAGAATATTCTATTATTTTTATACATATACGTTTTTAATACTAAGTTTATATTTAAAGATATTTTCAATGCTGAGTCATACAGATTTTATATACAGATATCTGTTGAATCTCTAGATTCAAAATTGGTTTTTTATCTACATAGTTTTATCATGACTATCATGACTGTGTGATGATGAGGTCTTCAATTTGTGCGGAACTGAGGCTAGACTGGTCAAAGGAATTTGAGGGCATTAGTCACACGAGTTTCATAACATGTTTATTGTAACAAATCCTTGCTCATTTATTGCTAAGCAGTCATCATGGTAGTCCATAACATAGCTATTTCTATCTTCACAGCAACTGCAGGAGCACAACTCAATTTGTTATTACAACAATGGGCTTTTACACGTCTGAGAAATAACTGCTTTACCACAGGGTTATTATCACATTGTGGGAATAGCACTGCAGGGCCATAAGATGAATTAGACAAGAACTATCAGCATGGAATTTTACCAGACATTTGCAATACTGGAGTTTCTTTAACAGATGAAAACAAGACAGAATAATATATATCTTACACACCTAAATCTATCGGATCTCTCCACCTCCATGGAAGAGCACCGTGAATGCATTCTGAAGGCCAGACTCTAACCATTCCTCTTGACTTTATGTTACAATGAAATGCAGGATTTATGTCCAGCTTGAAATGATGGGGGAAAACTTCAGGCCCTCTGGATGACCCACTGGCGCCACCTCAATGCCCTAATGTTCTCCAGCCCATTTCCCAGCAGCAGAGTGAAGGAGCTCCATATCATGCTCCCCTGGCCCTGTAGACTCAGACATGTTGTCCCTCATTAGAGTGGAGATGTTACACAAGCGGTCATAGAATTATAAAATCTTAGAATCATTTTGGTTGGAAAAGACCCATAAGATCATCAAGTCCAGCCATAAACCTAACGCTACCAAGTCGACCACTGAACCATGTCCCTTAAGTACCATGTCTACACATCTTTTAAATACCTCCAGGGATGGTGATTCAACCACTTCCCTGGACAGCCTGTTCCAATGCTTGAACTGGAATATGCAATAATTGCAATGCAATAACTGTTCCAGTGAAGAATTTTTTCCTAATATCCAATCTAAACCTCCCTTGGTCCAACTTGAGGACGTTTCCTCTTGTCCTTATCACAGACCGCTGTGAAGCTTTTTGCAATGCATTCAAGGACAATTCATGTGTTCTAAATTGTGGGATGCTCTGGACCTGGAGATAGAACAATAGCATATGTGCTATCCATCAAGCACAGTTAATATTAGAGTGGGTCGAGTACAAAGAGATATTCTGGGGAAAAAGCTGTAACACAGAGATATGGTGGCTG
This sequence comes from Limosa lapponica baueri, assembly GCA_002844005.1. NCBI lineage: Eukaryota > Metazoa > Chordata > Aves > Charadriiformes > Scolopacidae > Limosa > Limosa lapponica. The sequence goes on along the minus strand of KZ506161.1, from coordinate 239,333 downwards.
GGCCAGGTTTGCTCCCTAGACAATGGTAGCATCACAGATTGAATGCAGATCTTTATGTTTGCATGTAGCTTGGAGTCTGGCATAACTCAGGCTACAGAAGCACTATAACCAGCACACATAATTAATGAAAATTTATGAGGATAAATTGCCAACTAGAATTTGAAAATGCACAGGTTTATAGCAAAACAATTTGTGATTACTTAAATGATTAATAAGTTGATTAGCTTAACCAGGCTATTCATCTACTAGATGTGAAGCTTTTCAAGGTTATTTGGGGCTGCCTGCTCTCATCTATCTCACTTTTCCTCTGAATGTGACATGACTGTACTCGCTGGCTGAATAGTTACAGGCTTACTCATCTCTGTCTCTGGAAAGCTCCTTGGGTTCACTCTAGTAAACCGAAACCCATAAGGACAGATCCTCATAAGATATAAGTGGGGAGAGTGACAAAAAGACCTCGGCAAAGTTGTGTAAAAGTAAACTAGCTACCAAATCTTTCCATGAAAGCTAAAGAAGTAACAAAAAAGTTAGAAGATCCAAAGTTACCCAAGGTTAAACTAGTTCTTTAAGCTTGATTCAGACTGTTGTGTTTGGGTTCTGTTCAGATCTGTGTGAAATTATGTACCAATGAGCCACAATTCCTTGGCAGTAAAATGAAATTAAGCGTCCATCTGCCTTAGCTTGGGCTCTTATTCCTTGCTAATAAAACTCCTCTCAGCAGAGAGCTGATAAACAATTTTCATTTGCCTGCAGTTGCTTCTCGACAAACGCACACGTTCTTTTGAGCTCTTCCCATCACCCCCTAATTCTTCCCAAATCAAACTAACAGTAATTGAAGCTTTAAGTGTATGTACAGACATGTAAGGGAAATAATAAATGTGTTACGCCCGAAGTGGAATACAATGGTTGTCAATGACGAATCTTAGAATTACAAAAAACCTGTACAAGTAATGGTTACAACACATTCACCCAACATCATGAGCACAACGGGTATGTTGTGCAAGAGAACTAAAAGACAAAGAGTGCAAACCCAAAGAGAAAGTGGCTCGGGATGAAAAGCCTATTCACATCACATCATGATGCTATATTTGAATGTGAAACTATGAAAGAGGCCGTGCCTGTTGGAACCAGCTTTCAAAATGCTTTTCCACTCCCTCACCAGCTCAGGCCTGTCCTGGGTGCCGTATCACACTCCTTCACAGAGAAACAGGTCTGAGATAGGGTAGGCATCTCTCACAGGCAGCACCCTGCCCTGGGATCCTTGAATCCTCTGTCTCCACCACGGGAGCGAACCACTAAAAAATTCTGCCTTTAAAACAGGCAACAACGCATGCACTGAATGCTATTTTTAAAACCATTCCAATTAAAGGCCTAAAATAGAAAACATGGTGATTGATTTTAAAAACCAACAAAACAAATCAAGCACATCGTAAATTACAGACATGAAAATACATAAATTACAGTAGGAGGTAACTATACTCCTGTCTGTTAAGAAGGCAGGATGTGTAGTCTATAAAGTGAATAAAATATTCTAAAACATGTTATTCATACAGGATACAAGACTGATGCAGGGCAAAAGTTTTGGGTATAAAAATAAATCTAAATAAATTCTTGTTAAGTGTTATCTTCTTATAAAGCCTGTTTCAGAGGAGACCATATTTAATATACTAAAGTAGAGAACCAGTATGACATTTCTTTCAAGGTTATGAGGCAAGTCAGGTACGATGGAAATTTGATGTGAGCATACTGTTTATACAATAGGAATTCTAAGGGATAGAATGCAAAATATAAAATTTGTTTCTAATCGCTCTTTACTTGCCAATCTATAAAGCTCAGTGAGAAGGTTGAACGGTTATGTCGTAGTAGATTAAATTTTCAATCAAGTGCATAGACAGCCACTGATAAGTCTAATGCATAAAACATAATGAGAATAGGAATCACTGGGACTGAGCTCTAAACTGCCTTCAGTATGGATTCATGGACTCAGCACAATAAAAACAATAGATTGGAAGTCCAAACTAGCTGTTATAGTCAAATATTGCCCCAAAATTATTACAATACATGATTTCATCAGTGGTTTTTTGGTTTCTCTTACTGCTTATATCTGGTTTTGAATACTGATTTGAATTTCAAAGCTGAATGTAATTGTGTAACACAGCAAAAGAGTCACTTGTAGCATTGTGAGTAATTTAATCCCTACAAAGAATCCCTACCAGTATTCTAGCCAAAAGATAATTTTATTTCAAGGGAGAAGCTCCACAGTAACTTGCATACTACTAATATGTTATGTAAAGTACAGTTATAGTAACAAGCTAAGGAAATCATAAAATGCAAAAAAAGTTGGAGGACAATGAAAATGCGACCATATTTAAGTTTTGCTTTTGGAAACAGGTATCACCTCCCAGAATCATGTTTAAATTAGTCCTAAAAGGAACATATACACAGACAGAGTTAAGGGCAACAGCAAGGTTTTGCAGATCCCAGAAAGGAGACCAAAATCTGATATCTTAACATCAGATTACTCTAAAATCACAACAGAGTTTGGTTCAAAAAATCTCAAGTAAGTGGCTTTTGGACCAAGCAAAACCAGGCATGCCCTGGTAAAAACATTTCTCTTTTATCTCTCAAAGAATATCAGAAAACAAATTAAGAGGAAGCTTTGCCAGAAAATGTATGTGTTAAAAGATGCAGTTACTGGACAGATAAAATTAGCTCAAGCTTTTTCCATTGTTAATGGAATATACTAAGACACATATTTAGGGCAAAAATATGGAACTTTGTTGACCCAGAAATATTAAAATCAAGTGCACTGTATTTCCCTTTATCTTTTCTCATTGTGATATGCAATATATAATCCTTACATGAATGGATCTTTGAAAATCCTTCGCAGCAAGTTACTCTCTAATATTCAGGGTATTCCTTTGCGCTCTATTTGTACAAGTTATGAATTTTATAGGAGCATGATAGAGGATTATCTTTACAGTGCAAAACTGTTAACAGGGGTGGTGACAGGCTGTCAGTTCCTAACGGTACTGGCACCATGGGATTCCTGGAGTCTCTGAATCAAATTCTGCTTTCAGTTGTACTAACTTTTTCCTGTGTGAGTCAGTTTTGTTGATGGTAGTCACTCTTAAGAGTCCTGAGTATTAATTTAATGAAGGCAAAAACTGTTGTTGATTTGATATTGCAACATCTCAGCTTTGCTGCGACTGTAGTTAAGTACTGCAAAGGCTTATTGCAATCTATGCTCCAAGTTGGACATGAAGTGACACTACCATTAGTTTGTTCAGTTCTTTCACTACTGTCAGTCTAAAAGACGGAACAGACAGGTTCAGTCATGAATTGTCATGAAATACATGATTCTGCCTCTGTATCTTCTCCACTGAGTATTGAAAAGTCATAAGCTAAAGTGCTTTTATGAAAGTTGTATGAGTGGCATAATTTTACATTTTAAAAAATGAAACTGTGGAGTGCTGAAAAGATGAAAGAGACTTGGGGGGGGGAAGAAAAATACTATCAGAGGCATTTATCCTACACCATGAGGCAAAGGCCATCATTTACTGTTCCAAAAAAACTGAATTTTTATAGAACATAGTGATTTAGCTATCAAAAACCTCCATTGTAAATATTCTGGGATAGGAAAGAATAACTGCACCTTCTATCACATTGATGTTCAATCTACAGAGACGTGTGATATTTTACCAAAGTTATTCCACAGCATATGTCAAGGAGTTGTTGCAATTTTTCTTTCAATTGTTATACAGATTCCGCCATTTTTCTTTTTTTAACAGGAAAAACTATGGTATATTATTTAGACTTCATCGAATAGAATGAAAACTAGTATTTGATTGCACTCTTGTAAAGAACTAAGAAAGAAGGTCCCACGGAAAAAGAAAGTAACAGTAAGTCAAGGAGAAAAAAGAAAATTTCAGTGAAGAGATCAACTGTTTATCCTAAGCCATACATTAAAAAAAGCAACGGATTTCCTGTCTGAAACATGCTTTAAGTTACTACAAGACTGCTAACTAATATGATTGCTAACACTGGAATTAGTTATGTCCTGATGAGACTTCCTAGAAAGAATGGACTGCCATGAATTGTTTTAATAAGTATATATGAAGTCTGAAAAGATAAACATGGCTTATCTAGAAATTTTTTTTATGTGTCTAGTCATCACAGCATCCTATGAAAATAGCATTACGTGGGATGAAGAAAGACTTGAAGAAGCTACAGCATTACTAGAAGTTGTAGGTGAGGAAAAATTGGAGGAGATTAATTTTGTGAGGAATGTGGAAGTTCTGACATGTATAGGTGTGTATTTCTACATATACACAAGCACAGAGATGCATATGGAAAGACTAGTGTTCCAGGTCCATTCCCTGGTCATTATGGGGGTGAAAAGAAATTTTTGTTAAATTGTCGTGGGCATGGAAGTATGGACATTAGGACTCTTCTAGTTCTACAGTTATAAACTGTTGTAGGCACAGTTTTAACCTGAGGACAGGTCGCTGTCTAAGGTACAATGTTTTTTGGGTCACCTGCTTTGCAAATGTGATGAGGCTGCACCACAATCAGCCAAGAGACTGTCCTGATACAGGACTGGTCACCAACCTTAGCCATTTTTTACAGTAGGAGGTGACACCAGGGTTTTTTTCCTGGCATTCTCTGTCCACTCAACCCAGACTTATCCTACAGTTGCCATCTTCTGCCTTATAACCTCTCCTGAAGTCCTCATGCCCACCGGCTGCCCATGGACAGGGGAGATGTCATGACTCTCAACCATGTAACATTTTGACATGCAGAGCATAGACATGCAGACCGGTCACAAATATGATAGCTTCTAAAATGCCAGTGATGGAAAAAGATCCTGGTAAAATCTTAGCTCTGTTGATTATTACACAAATCATAACTCTACAGTATTACAGGTTCACTACTGTTCTAGAAAATGGTACACTGATTTGGGCATGTTTAAATATCCAATTTGAATTTACATTCCCAACTTCTTCCTATTCATATTTGGTTGAATATAGTCTGTCCCTTACATATCTTAGACAGGAGATTTTCTTTTTTTAAAAAAATATGAAGTATGTATATTCTAACTGCCTTTTCACAATGCAGTAGGAGAATGGAAGTACCTCCAATAAGGCTGTAATGCCATCCACCTTTTTAAAATGTTCCATATTAAATCAAATATTAAATCAAAATATCATGCTTTGCCAATAAGTTATTAAATGTCTGAACAAGTATATGACATTTAAAGGAAGCTGTTTCAGACAAAACTACACTATCTCGTATTTCAAAGATCCTTTAAAAAAGACGACCAATTATTCTGCCAGCTTCATTGTGGAAATCCACAGCAACTCTGCCTATTTCATTCAGACTTATGCTGGGCCCCTCACTGGGGCTGATTGAGCCACTCAGAGTCTACAGGAGCCTCCTTATTGAATGCAACAGGGACTAGATTTCAGCTGTAGCATACAAAATCAATAGGCAATGGGTCAGCCAGGCAATAAGCAAAGCTATGTTCACACATGAGCACAGTATTAGCCAGTAATATCTGATCCTCATTAATGCATGTTCATTGTTGCTAATGCTAGCTGGTATTGTTCTGTGATGGCTCCATTGCAATGGTCACTCTTTCTCTCCCCTCAGTGCAGGCTGAAATTTGCTTCGCCATCTGCCTCCCACTGTTCGTGGACACTTTTTCCGGAGCCTCGCTACTGCAGTTGCTTCTCTTATCTTGCATTTCATTTCACATTCCTGCCAAATTACTTGACATCATAGCTGGGTGCCCAAGGAGGTGCTGGTTCTCTTGAAGAGGATACATTATAATTCGAACAAAACCTCTGAAATTTGCTTGTCTTTGCTAAAATCCTGGGAAATGTCACTGACTCTCCATGTCTGACCTGCTGTACTTAAACATCTTTGAATTTGATTAAAATTTCTTTCCTCATACTGAAACACAGCGTGTAACTGCTTGGAGCTGTTAACTGTACACTTGAGGGGTTTTTCTTCCTTCTATCTCTTTAAGGCTTTGGAGATTTGGTAGTTCTAAAACTAAAAACGTACAAGGAAGAGCAAGTATATGAAAAGATAAATCAATGGAGTTTATGTCCATTTTTAATCACAGTCTCCAAAGAGGGAGAGAGGAACCAAAACAAATGTAGCTGCAGGCAAGACAGTATCTTTTGTACGTATTCTTTAATTCCATAGGGACATGTCACTAATAGTCAGTAATAACTCTCATTCTGTGATGCTCATTCAGTTTCTCTGAACTCGGTGGAGTACTCCATGAAATGTCTTAGAATACATCTTATTAGCCTTATGTAAGAAAAACAGGTGATTTTTCTCCCAGAAAAAATAGTGACATACATGGGAAAATGGTGTACACTAAAGAATCATCATTTTTCAACTGACCATAATAAAAAGAAGTAGAATGTATAAAAAAAATAAAATAAATCTTTCTAGAATTATAAAAGTGAGGCTTTTTCTTAGAAAGCCTTTATGTGACTATATTCCACAATACAAAAATATAGAAAAAAAAAGAAGAGCTATCACTTTATTTTAAAAATCCACATATTAAAGTCTTTTTTCAGAACCCTGAAAACTTTTTGACCTTTGCTTCTTGAATTAATAGAAGAGCTGATAGAATCAGCAGATTGATATTCTTTACATGAAACTGCACTGCTGTGGCAGTGCCATTAAGCTCAGACTTAAGCTGCCATTAAGCTCAGACACATTTAATGAGTCAAAAAGTGTGGTAAGATTCAGGAATCTTGGGTTGCTTTTCAGATTTTAAAATTTATTGTTTCTTGCTCCTCTTTGGTTATTTTAAATTTTTTAGGTAAGAGCTTTGAAATTAAATGAAGAGTAAGAAAGCAGACACTGTCCAAGAGACGGGTCCCTTTGGCACCTACATATGCACTTCTGCTTCCTGAAATATTTGATTGAAATAATGTGTAACTTTATTATTACACATTAACACACACTTGCCCCCTGGGTTAGGGTTTTTTTGTCTTAGTTTTTCTGTTGGTCACTATCAGGTTTCATTGCTGTTGGGGGTTCTAAAGTAATTTAAAAAATACTAAGCGTGGTCTAAACTCTACTCTGAATGAGTTTTAATGCTGAAACATTAAAAAAAAGAAAACGTCTTCCACAATCATGAGTGAACAGCCACAGTCTTTTCTTTCTCATCTTTGAGCTATCACCTATATCTTCTTCATTCATCTATAAAAACCTTCACACATTCTCCATGCCTGTTAAGCACAAATCAAGCAGAACTTGACAATTACACAAAGAGAACAGTCAGGCAAGGATGACCAAGCAATTCAAGGATATCCAACCTATGACCCATGGACCAAATCAAGGCCATTAGACTGACTCATACAGCTCACAGTCCCCTCACTGACCTCCTCTTCTCTCAGTAGCATTGGAGAAAGGCAAACTACGTCATACGAAAAAGAAACCTGCACAACAGTTGGTCTTGTCAAGTCACGTAGCCCCACAAACTGGCTGGGCTACTTCTGAGGCAAATAAAATGTTTAATTTTAATTTCTTATTAAAATCCCCCAAAACAGATCATAGGTCTGTCTGGTTCAGAATGTTATTTTTCATATATATCCCTCTTGATTTTGATCTCCAATTTAGATTGGAATAGATTGAATAAAATATTTCTAACTTCCAGGAAAAAAAAACAAACAGACTTTTGTTTCTGAAAATTGTATGTAAGTTTGTAGACAAGCACTTTCCTTACAATTCTTCTAATGGAAATAGTTGGAACCCAAGTATTTAAAACAATATGAATCTAGAGATAACCCCAAACTTCAATGACTATCATTGTCTAAAGTGAGAAAGAGAGAAAAAAAAGTTACATATTTTCATGAGCTACTCTCACTGAGTTTCAATGTAATATGTACTAGAACATCAGAAGCTCAAACCTCATCATCAGTTTATATAAGTAATATCATGGGTATGGTTACTGGTCACTTTAAAAATTACATTTACACCATCTTAACAAAGTCAGACAACACACAATCTTTGGTTATTAATTTTATTAGTAATTAATGGTGCATGATTGCATGTTATGATCAGTTAAGGGGGTTTTAGTAAGAACACTACTCATTGCTGGCACAAAGGCAGCAGAAGAATTAGGCTGAAGTTACGAAACGGTTCAACTCCAACTTCTCTACACGCAGCCAATAAACTGTCGGCAAGTTGTAGTAATGCCAGACGGTTTTCCAGTGGGTAGAAATATTGCTGTGTTTTCTTAGTGAGGGAAAGTTGATGCTTTTTTGTTTTTCTCAATATTAATCATTATATTAAAGATATAATAAAGAAAACCAGAAGGCTTTTGACAATAAAATATTGAGAAATTAAAGCATTCTTGTGTTATGGAAGAAGGAATATGGCCAGAGCTGTGTAACTGAGAAAGGTTGATGCATCTGGGGCAGCTGAATTTTTTACTTATGGGAAAAGACACTTCCTAGCTTATCTTGTTCTTAATGGATAATATGATACTGAAATTTATCTTAACGCAAGTTTTCTCAAGTGCTTTCCAACAGACATCGTCATTCCTGGAAATTATAGTGAAGAAAATGTCATTGTTATTGCTGCTTTAAAAAATTAGCCAATTTAGCAAGTCTTCTAACAATTGAGTTACTTGCAGATTGACTGCTGATTTCTCCAACTCTCATAGTTTAATGGGTCTGTGACCATAATGACCTTACAAATATATTGCTCCAGGACCTCTAGCAGTCCCAGTCCCAGCATTGAGAGAGAGGTGACTCAGCAGACAAGTCAAAAGACACAGTTCACTGGGTTCCTGACTTATGTTTTGCTTTTCATAGAGTCCAGTCCTATGCTTGAAATGAAGCTGTCACTGTGCTATTGAGATATTTAAGGAAAAGTCAGCTACACTCAACTTATCGGAGAATTCACCCAAAGGCTTAAAAAAAACATAGTGTGACAGAGGCTTAGGGGACACTGCATGTAAATATGTCTAGTACTCACATACTTGTAAGGTGATGAAACTATCTTGTATAGGACACTTTAGCGGATACCTGGGAAGAATTTGGTAGGTTTCAGCAGCAAGAAAACATGCTGAAAAACGTCCTTGAAGGCTACAGAGCATGACTCTTGATTTAAGAAGTTGGCAGCTGCATAGCAAAATGGGCTGCAGTTTCCTTGGCCCCTCTTCACCTCATCCACAAGAAATCTCCTAGTCTCCTACAGAAAGTTCTGATGATAATGCAGATAAAAGTAAAATACCAAGTCCTTGGGTCTTTCACCTACAATTTGCAGAAGTGGTGAAGAAAAAGAGGAATTAGTTTTTACTTATATTTAGCAACTTTTAACAGCGGTACAATGAATCATCAGCTGCATTTCAGGAGAGTGTATCTAGAGTGCAAATACCAGGGTGCAATTTCTCACACTTCAACTTTAGTCAGTGCAGGGGGTGTCTTGGTTTTTGGTTTTTTGTTTGTAATTTTAGGCTGTGTTGAGATTACAGGAGTGCTGCATGGTATGATTACTTCTGAGCTTTGCTCAAAGCCCCATTTCTCAGGTTGAAGTCTTTTCAAGTCTCCTTTGTTGTTCACAGGAATTCTATATCCAGTATTAATGAGATGACAAATTCACCAAAATGTTTCTAGAGGAAAAGAATATTTAACTAGGAAGGTATGATCATACCTTTGTGTGAGGCAGCTTTTTGCAAAGTGTGAAAGGATGAAAACTCATTACAATCGCTATTTGCACAAAGCCAGTCTGGTTAGCTCAGTAGTTAGGAGTAATGTTCATTGTTTTCATATGGAGCTGACATCTACACCCAGCGGAATTTCAGTCTAATGTACAAAGTGCAACATAGATCCTCCTTTTCTCGAAGTGCTTGTTTGTTGCAAGGCTGATTCAGCTCCTCTAATTCTATAGATTGAGTACATGCCATCAGAGCTTATTTGGGCTAACTGGCTAACTTCCCTTAAAAGAGTTAGAAGGAGTAGAAAGCAAAAAACTGTAAGATGTCTACTAGGGATAATTTAGTTCTTTGCACAGACCTCTTAGGATGAAAATTAACATTCCGCTACAGTTTCTGTAAACTAGTGCCCAACTGTCAATATGTTATAAACCTGTCAACATGTTATATTAATTCCTCAAATCTGTACTTGCTGTGATAAGTTTTAGGGTAAATTCAGAGTAGAATTTGTAATCTCTTTTGTTTTCAGATAATTGCACTGCTTAACTGACAATAATATGGTATCAAATAGTAGTAGGGATGTTAAATAAATAGTTGTTCAAGGACATTTATGATTTCTTCCTAGGACTTAGCAAAGCAAACTAGACTGAACACCACAGCTAGAATAGCATTGATTTTTTGGGGAAACTTTCTTTTTGGAAAAACCCTATAAACTAATTTGTACCCACTCTTTGTTAACTCTTTGAGATAAGGAAAACCTGCATGCCAAATAAATATTTTTTTTGTCTGTAAGCAACAGTGAAGTACCTATATAGTCCTACATAATAATTAAAGAAAAGTAACTATGCAAGATTCAGGTACAAAACTGACATCAACATTATCTGTTATCATCAGATAAATAACCAAAAATTTCTCACAGATGTAGGATTTCCTATATCCATTTAACTAATGGAGAACTACAATATAGAAATGTGGCTTTATTTTTGATAGTAATGTAATTAAGCATCTCTCAACTTAAGCAGTACCTAGAGGTATTCATGTACATTTCTGCAGATTTTATATCAATCTTTTGACCATTTCCCCCCTCCAATAAATATAAGATTCATCTGGCTACTGTATCCCAGTTTTGTATGCCCCACAACCAAAAAGATACTGGAGCAAGTCCAGTGGAAGGCCAAGAAGATGATTAGGGGCTTGGGGCACATGATAAAGAGAAGTTAAGAGAGGGGTTTGTACAGCCTGGAGAAAAGGAGGGTAAGGAAGGAAACTTCACCTTCACCTACCTGATGGGATGTGATAGAGAAGAAAGAGTAAGACTTCTCTCAGAAATGCAGAGTAAAAATACTAATTCAATAGACAAAACGTACAACAAAGGTGGTCAAACACTGGAACAGGTCACCCAGAGAAGTTGTGAAGTCTCCATCCTTGGAGATATTCATCACTTGACTAGAAAAGGATCTGGACAACTTCATCTAACTTTCAAGGTGGATCAAAATCCAAAGTTGTTTCAACTTTGCCTGGGGCATTGGACTAGATCACTTCCAGAGATTCCTTTCAACCTAAATTATTATATGATGCTACGATTTTCAGAAAAGAAGAATTTTGTCTTTTTACCCTGAAAGATTAGACTTCATAATTTTTTTTCAGGGAAATTTTATAAATTGCCTTATCAGCCTAGAATAAAAGTCTTTGTCAGTGGAATTTAAAATCTGAAAATACCTCCAACTTCCATTCCTTGAGCTTTTAAAGAGACATTTCTGCAATAGTATCACTGGTAATGATATCTTCATAGCATAGCAAAATATTCATAAAGACTACAAAAATTTATGATAAAAGAAAATTATAGAGGGGAAAAAAATTGAAATCTCATCCCTTCAGGCATTGTTCTGAGTCAATGGAAATAGTGGCATTTGAATTTTCCAGCAGTCCTGCCAAAATGAGGAAACAATGAAAGATTATTTGCATAAATCATATCCTGCTAGGTATAACATGTAAATCCAAGAAACAGGCTCCTGCAGAAAGAGTTGTTTTTGCGAACAAAGTTTTGCAGATTGTCCTAACAGTCAGTGAATTCCACTTCTGAACACAAGAGAAAATTAATGAGCATGCAGGTTTGCACCACTGCTTTTCAAGCAAGCCAAAATCTCCTCAGAGAAACAGTGGCAAGTCAAATATTTGTACATGAGATGCAGCACTTCCCATAATTCCCATATGGCCAGAATCCAGATTCCCACACATGAATTGGAGTAGAAAGAGCGTTACCATGACCTACAGAAGCTTATTTCATCTATTGGCCAGTGCACATTATATGTTCTTTTCTATGTTCAATGCTGTTCAAAGCAGCCTATAGGTAAGAGTTTTTTCTACACAGTCAAAGGCTCCTCTACACCAATTCTGATGAACAATCAGCATTCACTAACTTATGGAAAAATTAAGTTGCAAATAGAAATAATCAACAGGGAAAATAAAAGTACTAACAGAAATGAACAATAGAGAGGCCTTACTATATATCCACAGAGTTGCAATCTAATTTAAGTCAGCTCTGAGGTCTCTTTTGTCCTGGAGCTAGAGAGCCGATCTAAGCTACAGAAATCTCATTAGTCACCAATGGTACAAATAACCAATGTTTCCTTCACTACAGCCAAATCCTCTCTTTCCACGTTACAAAGACCACTCTCCCTGGTGCAGACAACATTTAATTTCCAACCGCTACCAGACCTATGCAGGATAGAGCCTCAGTTGTTGGCAGAGATGGTTTAATGAATTTGTAGATTTTTCTCCTCACTATCACAATCTGCCTGATGGTGGAAGAAAATCAAAAACTATCTGAACCTCTGGACACTGATCTTGGCATGACATTATTGCTGGACAGTTTTATGGAGCACATCCAGAAGAGCCATGCATCAGATGAGGCATGAATGACCTCTGTAAGAGCTCAGCCTGTGGGGGAGGAAGAGGGAGATGGTGGACCTGAAATCCCAGGGCTCCCTTCATTCTTGCCCAACATTGGGCAAATCCATGCCTGAGGTGATGACATTTAGCTCCATCTGCCACAAAGCTCTTAGCTTGAGTTCCCGTGCTCTCAGCTTGCTGCCAGTGCAAAACCTGGAGCGCTGCCACCTGGGAAGGAGGAGTCCATTACTCTGTGAAAATCGTTTTCATATCTCCAGAAGCCAGCATTTCCCATGCCACAGGGAAGAACATTAGCTGTATCTGTTCCATTCTTTGTTGCAAAAAAGGTAAAAATGAAAGAAAGTTAATACCCAGAATCCCTTTTTCACAATTCCTGCCATTTTAATTACCCAATATAATCCATTTTATCTAGGTTAAGGGTTAAACGCTGCAGTCAAAAGAAATTGAAAAAATAATGCATAAAATAGACATATTTATTTAAAGTATGTTAATGTTAGAAAAAAACCAACAACCCTCATCTAAAAATAGTGTAACAAGTCAGAAATGTCAAAAAACAGCAATGAAAAGGAAACAGCATTTATTGATGTTTTGTTTCATGCTTGTTTTGTATTTTCGTGCAGTCAAGACGAGCAGAAAGTCTCCTTTAAAAGGAAAACAAAGATTCTTAAATCATCATTCATTTCCATTAACTGGGGCAGTGAGAAAAAAAGCAGAAAATATTCAGGATCTGCACAAAAGATACAAGAGTTGTTATTGCTATGGGATAAGAGGGGAAGGGTCCAGATTCAAAGCAAACTATTAAGGAACGTAGCAAAAGGGATCTCTTTGTGTTCTTTGTTCTAATATGTGCATCGTAATTAAACAAAAAAAAAAAAAAGGGACTTGTATTTTGAATGTTGTAACTCAAGTGAGCCCAAGTCAAACAGCTGCTTTATTAGCTCAAAACACAAAGAAGAGAGACAGAAAGTGTAGTTGGTGTCAAATGCTGCTGGCATTCTGTCACATTTATAAGCCTTAATTTGCATATATGCATCTACTTGCACTTCATAGGTGCGAAGGTCAATTATTGCAAGCATAATTAACATCTTACTGCCAAAAGTTGTTAAGCTATTTAGGCAAAATGAAATTTGAATAACATGATAACTAGATACTATATTAAAGGATGAGTAATAAAATTTAGGATGTGAAAACCTTGGCTCATTTAGAATATTGTTGGTTCCAAAGGAACATAATTTGACTTAATAAAATCAAAAGTAATAGAAATGACTGCATTCCGTAGCATAACTGGGGAAAAAAGTGTGTGAAACTCATACAAATTAGCATGAAAGAAGATTCAACAAAATGTTCCACGAAGTAGAGAAATGTCTGCCTCTGAACAGCAAGAGAAGGAGTGGGGGGACTATTAGGGGCAGCTTTTCGACACCTGCAAGGAGGTAACCAAGAAGGCAGACCCAAACTCTTTACTCAGGTGCTTGGTGGGAGAATAGACAACAGTCGTAAATTGAGTCGGGGGAGGTTCCAACTGGGCGTAAGGAAAAAAAGATTACTATGAAGATAATGAGGAATTGAAGAGGGGTTCAGAGAGGTTGTGGGATCTCTGTCCCTGGAGGTTTTCAGGTTGTAACTGGATAGCCCTGAGCAACCTGCTTTGATTTCAGTGTTGACCCTGCTTTGAGGAGCAGGTTGGGCCAGAGACCTCACAAGGTTTCTTCCAGTTCAGCAGTTATATGACACATGCAGTGATGGTTAAAAACAAAAACCACTCTGAAATTTCAGTATTGAAAGAAAGTAGATGTAGACTACATGCTTGTCTTGAAAATGGAAACACTAGTAGTACTTATAGTCACAACCTCTAAAGCACTTCTCAGAAATGTTAAATAAGCTCTGTGCCTGAAAGAAGGAATAAAAACCGAAGGCCTGTATCTGAGAGGCTGATCGAGGAGTGGGCGTTTAGGCAATATAATTCCCATATATTCCTAATATGACCGTATCATTTTTATTGACTTTAAAAAATCCATAATAGCCACTAAAATCTTACAGAGCGAGAGAAAACATGAAGCTAATGAATAGTAAGCGATTAAATATGCATTTTATTTTTTAAAGAAACAGAGTAGAGCTGTATTTAGATCTGAATAGCTTTCCAACTCAATGCCTATTCACAAATTCAAAATTAAATTATCCATAAAATCTTCTTTCTGCAACTTTGAAAGAGTATTTAAACATCTTCGGCACATTAAGTAATATCTCTCTGGCACTTGGCTCAGCTATTTTGGGGAACAGGATGTACCTGTGAGGAACACCAGTTTTGTCATAAGTATTAAGTTATCATATGAGGATGTCAGAAACAGAAAGGCTAGTGTCACAAAAAATAAAGAGTATTGCTCACAAGCTATGGAAACCAATGAATCATTGCAGTTCACTGTTTTCAGAACACAAAACATAATGGAGTAAGTAGGAAATCTGGATGTATCAAGTGGAGAGATGGCTATTCTGGATGGCTTCATTCAGTTTTTACCAGCGGCTGCTTTGACTACAGTGTCACCTGGACTATTAGAACAGAAAAAGTAAAGATGCCTCGCTGTCCCTGGCAGTCCTAAGAAAAAGGACAAAATATATTTTTATATACCAGGCATTAAAAACCTTTTGTAGAGACCTCTGAGAGCAAAAGCACTATTAGTTACAACAGCAGTTGTACATCTTAATGTAGTTCACACACAATGTTTTGAGCACTATAATCCATTCTACTGGAAGACCTGACAGTCATGACTAAGATATGTATTTGCTTTCCAAATACCACTTTTTCAAGTGAGCGAAAGAAACTTTGTACACCTTCTGCTCAAAAAGATGATCTGAACAGTTGAACTGGTCTATGATTTTAATAGAGAAGTGTGATTGATGATGATTGTCAGCCTTTCAAATGGGAGAAAACAAAAAAGCAAAAGGAGATTGACCTCTAAACCTACATTAATACTGTTAAACTTATATGGATAGTTATAGTCATAAAAAGATCCATATAAACACACTTTCCAGTTAAATGCAAAGTTTCTTACCTATATTAAGCAACTAATAAAATATTCTATGGTATTATAGCTGCAGCTGATATTCGGGTTAATCTACTACGAATTTCACAGTGGAATATATAAAAACTACAGAGCAACCATGTGAAGGATTGTAAGAAGTATATTGTTATATATATATATATTTTTATATATTTCTTTCTATATATATATATTTCTTTCTTTGGAAATTTAGAAAAGGTACATCAACAACATAAACCAGAGATTTTCAGTTCAACAGAAATTAAAGAAAAATATTGCTAAGTGCTTGCCCTAGATTTTATGGAAAACAGGTCTTGCTAAACCTGATTTCATCCTCTGCTGAGCCTACCACTTTGGCTGGCAAAGATAACTGTCAAATGTAAAATATTCAGACTTCTGAAAGGCCTTTAAATGAGAACTACGTAGAAAATTTGCACTATTAAATAGCATTAAAGCATAGATTTAACAGACAAAGAACTGGCTAGACGATAAATATAAAAAGTAGTCAACAGTGGAGTAACATGATTTGAATGAAAATGCCTGTAATGTAGATTTGTAGCTATAGCAGCAAGTCCTGCACTACCGAACCATTTCAGTAAATGGTTTGAAATACATAAAAGTGCTTCTGATGAAAATTTTGGATGACGTAAGCATTGGCGCAGTTGAGAATACTGAAGGCAGAGCTCTAGCGCTCCATTCCCCCAGAAGAGATGGGATTCACCTGACCAAATAAAATTGACTACTTAGTGGATGTTTGAGGTAGTCACCTCACTGTAAGAGTCACTTATTTGTTATAGTCAAAGGAGAGAAATAGGCACTTTCAGATGTCTATGATAGTTCAGATAAGTAACATCCTAAAAGTGCTTATTTCTCTCCACTGATGCTAAAGAAAACATAGGCTGACTCATGATGTTGAAAGCATTTGAAGTTAGTTGAAGTCTCTCCTATTCAGTATCTTTTGTAGTACAAATAAGTTATATATTTAGGAATAAAGAAAATAGGTGAAGTTTACAGAAAGAAGGGTTGAATACTGGAAACAGGGACTCTGGAAAGAATTGAGGGTTTATGGTGAACATGCAAAGAAACTCCTACCAGGTTTATGAAACATGAAAACATCAAAAATTTGGACATAAGTCAGCAATGTGTGCTCGCAACCCAGAAAACCAACCATATCCTGGGTTGCATAAGTAGAAGAGTGGCCAACAGGTTCAGGGAGGTGATTCTGCCCCTCTGCTCCACTCTTGTGAGACCCCACCTGCGGCACTGCTTCCAGCTTTGGAGCCCCCAACATAAGAAGGACATGGAGCTGTTGGAGTGAGTCCAGAGGAGGCCATGAAGATAATCAGATGGCTGGAGAATCTCTCCTCTGGGGATAGGCTAGGAGAGTTGGTCTTGTTCAGTCTGGAGAAGGCTCTGGGGAGACCTTAATGTGGCCTTTCAATACTTAAAGGGGGCTTATAAGAAAGATGGAGAGAGACATTTTACCAGGGCCTGTAGTGACAGGACAAAGGGCAATGGTTTTAACTGAATGAGCTTGGGTTTAGATTGGGCACGATCAAGAAATTTTTTACGATGAGGGTGGTGAGACAGTGGAAGAGGTTTCCCAGAGAAGTTGTGAATGCCCCATCACTGAAAGTGTTCAAGGTCAGCTTGGATGGGGCTTTGAGCAACCTGATCTAGTGAAGGATGTCCCTGGCCATGGAAGGGGGTTTAGGCTAGATGATCTTTAAAGGACCCTTCCAACCCAACCCTTTCTATAATTATATGCTTATTTTGGAAAATTTGAAGTTAATCCCCAGATATACATTTGAAGAGCAATTGATCCAATTAGTAGCAAAGGGCAGTACAGAAGCAATTTTACTTCAGTATAGTGCACTATAAATCCAATGCAGGGATACTGCATAAAATTAAAGTGTTGACATTTTAATAAGGACATTGTAAAACAAGAGCTAAAGAAAGAGAAGAAAGCAATGATTCAAAGGATAGGGAAGTTTTTTCTTTCAGTAAAAGGCTAAAAATCTCAAGCTGTTTAACTTTCCATCTGATGACTGAGAAGCGATTTGAACGCAGTGTTTAATATAGTAGAAAAAGCCATAACAAGAACCACTGACTGTAAACTGTTGCCAGACAGCTTTACGCTGGAAACGTGGCACATGCTAATAGTGGGGAAAGCAGTCATCAGAACAAACTGCCCAAGGAAATGATGGCTTCTGTGTTACCTGTACCTTTCAAGACTAAAGGCCTTGCAGGGAGATATATACGCCTTTGAAATACAAATGTTCTTTAGTCCAGTGCAAGTTGCTGGTTTAAGGAAACATGACTTAATCTAATGGCTCTTCAAGCAGCCTCTTCTTATAGCCCCTCCTGGCCTTAAGCTCCCAAGTCTTGCTTCTTGTGGATTGATGAGTGGAGAATAAAGTTCAGGTGAGTAAATGTGTACTTTTCCGGTTTCACTTCTGCCGCAAGATCTACTGACACCAAATCCCTGAATTTACACATTTCTGTGAACACATTGCTTTCCAAAATGATTTAAACAGGCCCCCTGACGAGCTGGTGCTTTAGCATCATGTGCCAAAGTGTGAAGAGAACAAAAGTACAGCTAAAGCCTGCAATGAAGAATATAGAAAGGTATATGAGAAGTGTTAGTTTATGTGATCATCTACACAAACACAAAGGAGCACCTGAAACAGTGACAAGTGGGGAAATCCCTGAGTTTGCATCTAAGAAAACCAGACCAGGAAGATAGGCAAGAACTGCCATGGAGAAGAAGGTGCGGGTCACAATTCAGTAGGTAGAAGTCTCCCCCCACCCCCTGCCATCAGTACTACACTGGTACTTCACAGGATGTTAAGGACAGCATCATAATTCTGGACACTAGCATTGTTAAAAAAAAAAAAAAAAAAGAATAGCAATTTCTGAAAGGTTTGGAGTTTTAATCCCGGTGTCCTGGGTAATGCTGATTTAAAATTTAAATTTCATCAGTTGATTTTCCTGGCAGTTTCATTTATTTTTACTTCTTGTTATGAGTTACATGCACTGTTCAAATAGCTGATTGATTCTATCTCAGATAGCTCTCAGATGCATTTCAGTGCGTGGAAAAGTTTCCTATATATACTTATGTCTCTCTAAGTTCTTATTCTGATGATATCACCTGCTAGTATACATTAACTCACAGAGACAGAGATTCAGATTATATTGTTGTGTGCTAGGAGACAGCCAGGC
>KZ506161.1:200176-213555 GCA_002844005.1 Limosa lapponica baueri | reverse complement strand
GGCAGCAAATAGTAAAACCTCAAAAGATTAAAAAAAATATCTTGACTCATTGCTCAAAAAGTCATACAGGTGTTTCAAAAGTCATAGGAAGGGTTTTATACTCTGTAAATATAAGTACAATTTCTACCTGCTGATACTGAACTCCAACCATCTCCAAAGTACAGTTCTGCTTTCCTTCCATTACACTGGGGAAGAGTGAGTAAGATTAAGCCATTTAGCCATAGATCTAGCTTTTTTCCTCATTACTGCCTGAAATGGCTTTATGAAAGCCCTATTAATTCATCTACAGAAGAAATGAAAACTAGTTATTGCCAGAAGTATGAGAACCTAGAAAACGTGCGGCTAGCATTTAGCCCCTGACTTTCTGGCTGGTGCAGCACCTCTTGGCCTAGGGAGCACAACCTACATCCATCACAGTGGAAAGAGCCCTCTTTTCCCCCATGAGATTGTGTTGCAGAGGTAAAAATAGCATTAATTCTTCCAAATGGACAGGGAAGACGTTTTATCCCTTTTGTCCTTATGGATCTGTTACACTAAGACCATGTGAAAATGCCGTCATGGACACTTCCAGTAGGTACTTTCGGACCCCTTCCATAAGTGCCTACCCACTTTTTTTGCACGTGTTACAAGGGCTTAGAGCTTTCTCAAAAAGGAAAGTAAAACTGGATCTTGTGCAAGTTGCTTCTCACTCAGTTCCCCAGAATGGCACTTGAAATCTGACAGTACAACATCGTACAAAGCTACTTCTTTATCAACTTTCTTTGGAGTAATAATTAATTTAAAGCTATAAATAGTTGGTGCTGTCTTAATATTTTCTTATACCTCCTCTATCCTACTTCACCTATTTTTATTTTTTCCTACTAAACTTGGAAACTGATTGGGAGAGGGTCTGTCCTTTCATTCTGTGTTCCTATAGCACTATTGCCTTACACTCTAGTTCCCAGTTTTCACAACAGCTATAAAGATATCAGGGAAAAAAATGTCTGAAAGGAGTTGATTTTGCTCACTTTGTTAGTACTGATTAATGAAAAGCTCCTTAAGTGCTTCAAAAACAAATATTTAATCTTTTTACCAGTTCTGGCTTACATTTTCAGATTTCACCAAAGGATTCATTTAACTGAATTGTAAATGAAGATTATACAGAAAAGAAATTTCACCAAAGTTTACTCCAATTCTGCAAATGTTTTTTTTTCATAAATAATATCTGAAAGTTGGACCATCAGTGACATCACTATGATATAAAACGTTTGTAGTGTGGTTTTACCAAGTGGAACTTGGCAAGATGAGGGGAAGAGAGGGAAAAACCAAAGTGAAATGGTCAAGTATTTCAAAGGTACTAGAAAAATGTAGCTTAGCCCTGTAGGAGTGAAAATGAAACAGAGGAAAGGAAAGGGAAAACTGAGCTAAAATTAAGAGTGACAGAGATGTGGCTAGGGAACAAGGGTTGAGATTTTAAAATTTGGATGCCAGCAATGTTTAGTTCTTAGTCTATAATTTCACTCTTCAAAAACAATGCCTAATTAATTTCAGTGAAAGTCACAAAATCAATATAGAATTATAGAATTAGAGTCTGGGCTGGAAGTGACCTGTGTCATGTAGTTCAACTCTGACTCAAAGTAGAACTAACTTCAAAGTTAGAGCAGGTGGCTCAGGGCCTATATTATTTTAGAAATAATTTCAGGCACTTATTATTTTAGAAACCTTCAAAGGGAGCTTTGAAAATTTGGGATCCAGAAGTTCTGTGGAATTCAAGCTGAAGGACAGTTTAAGCTAAGAAAGGGACAATTCTATTGACAGAACTTCTATTGAAAATGAAAGAACCTGGTCATTGAAAAATTAGTTCAATGAGTTGAATTGTATATTTGTAAGGGGATAGAGACCTTCAGAGTTCATTAGAAGGGGCAGAAACCTTTTGAATATGGGATAGAAATGAAGAATGAGCTGCATTTTGCTTGCATCTGTCAGTTTACAAATAGGTAACTTTGAGAAGTTTTATCTGTCAAAACAGAAACTGCAATTTTCAATTACCTGTGGCCAAAGTGAGTTATAACACTTCCTAGATAAGTAGAGTACATCACAATTATGTGTGCGCGGTGGAAGATCTAAGCCAACTCATTCAATGATCATTAAAGCTTGCAGCAGTACTGGAGGCCTACATAGTAAAGAAGGTATATATATTCTAGCTCCCAACAATATACTCTGCCTTGTAGATAACCAAACTATAGGAAAAGTATAATTTTCTTAATTCTCTGGATTTTCTCTGTTTGAATTAGACAATTGAACAACTTTTTTATTTTTATTAAATAGACTTGGAATAATGTTTGGCTCACATTCAGGATGCTCAACATGAGAGCATCTTAATTTTCTGTGTTGATGGGCTTTAACTGCTTCTGGAAGTCTAAAATTTCTACAAGCTTTAGCTACAGATTAAACTATGCTCAGTCATTCCTCACTTGTAATGCAATCAGTAAACAAGAACAATAATTTTTTCCTCAACAAAATAAAAGTGCTGTTTTTCAGTTATTGAGGGTTGGGTGCAAAAGGCAGTGTAGAAAAAAGTCTCCTATGGTAGTAGCTGAGGCCAGGAGAGTTAATCAGTTTGCTCTTTATTTTAACCTGTTTCTTTTTGTTCTTTAAAATGCTCCAAACTGTCTACTAATTCCTATATCTCTTTTCAGTACTTCACTGAATAAAGGATCTGAATAATTTTTTTTTTTTTAATCTAGAGTCCAATGTCAAGAAAAAATTTAAAGCAAACATTTTCTTTTTGGAGACATATTCACTTGATATTATGGAAAGTTCTACATTTCTCTACTGCACCAAGTAAGAAAAAAGTACAATTTAATATGAGTTTCCATGAAACACAACTCTGTACTGTAAAGATATAATTTTATCTTGATCACTTTTACCCTGGGAAATACTTTTCAGATAACATGAAAAAATTCCACTTGTAGCTGTAAACCTCCTATAAACAGTTTATATAAACAATCAACAGGCTTTGGGCTATCTACAGAAATAGCATGTATTACCAATAAAATTAAAGACACTGTTTAGATAGCTCATATTTCAAAATTGCTTTGTGCTTTTCTGAATTAGTGAAGGTTTGCAAGTATGAAGCAAAGAAAAAAATAATTTCAATCCCTTAGCTGGAGACTGAATAAATTAAAAAAAATAAGTAGGACAGTTTACTGAGGCAGCAGGCATCAATGTAAAGTAAAGACACATAGGAGTACACTTTAAGATATAGCATACATCTTTCTCAGGAAGATTTTTCCATTTCAATAACTATTATGACTAATTTTTGAATTTATGCTCAGAGCTAAAAAAATTACATCAATCATTCCCAATAGTCAGGCATTTCCCAACTTCCTAACTTTAATAAATAACAATATTTTAAAGTACTTAATCAGGATTTTGTCTCCAGAAGCAATCAAAGCACTTACGTTTCTTTAGGAAAATTATCCTTAGCTTCAAAATTTCAAAAAGATCTGAAAAGGTAGTGAATTCAGATTATGACTTCAGGCTCCTGAATTTTTCAGAGGCTGAGTTTCTCAGCTCCTTACTGCTGGGTAATGATGATTTCACGCAATAATTTAAAGATTGTCTAATAACTTAAAAGATTACAAAGATTGCTTTTTTTTTTTTGATTCTTTAGCCTCAGAAGCTCTGGGTCAGTCTTTCAGAGTTGGGAAGCACCTGCAGGTCTCATGACAGCTAGCTACTTATCCAACCTAAGTTGACTTTGTACCTAAGAAATCCTGGATGTTTCCAGTAAGCAGGTATAATGGAGCTAAGTATGCTTTAGCCCCATCCAAAGTAAACCAATATTAAAAAAATAAATTAAAATAAAAAATATTATGTCTGTCATGAGGGAAAAAGAAACTTCTCAAGGAAGTTAAGAACAGTCTGATGCCATAACTTGAGCACATAAGCTTCTCTATGAAAGAATGTGAATGCAGAAGGTTAAATTAAAGTCTGGCAAGTCTTTAAGTTTACTGGCTAGGGATGAGAAATAAATTTCCTCTTCCTTAAAAAAGGGATGACCTCTTTACACTGATGTAAGCCATCTTTCATCCAAGTTATCAATGGATGCGGTCTCCTCCGGGAAGAAATACAGAGTATATTGAGCAATGCAGTGAGGTTAGAGCTTACTTCAGAAACCAGGGTTAGCGGATTGTCAGACCACACATTTGGTCTACAGGAGGCTATGGGAATTTAGGTTGACACAAATATTCAGCACTTTTGGCTTCATCTCTCAAGTATGCAGGAAGCGGCTTCAGCAACTGCACACCTATGCAGGTACCTCTTGGGCCCCTCAAAGCTTACAGGGTTTCATAGAGAAGTGACTGTGAGACTGAAGCCACCGTCATCTCAGAAAAGAGTTACATCTGAGCTACCAGTCTCAATAGCAAATCTTTACCTAATGTGATTTAAAATAACTGAACTAAAACCCCCTATTTTTTAAAGTTTATATAATAGAAATGACAACTGACCCAGCACCAGAGAGTAAAATTATAATTAACAGGAGACTTTTCTGAAAAATGTCTGTGGTGCCTTGGGGAACAATGTAGGTCACAGCATCAATTAAAAGCAGAACGACCTCTTCATTGCCTCTGTAACATTTAACCCCAAATCATTTTGTTGCTGTAAATTAAACAACCCATGCTGCATTACATCATGGGAGTGAAAAAAATCAAGAATAACTAGTTTAAAAACTAATTTCAAGGTCCAGCACTCACTTTATCCCATATAACATGGGCAAGCAATACAGAATATTGATGTTACCACTATTTTCCTCAGCTTTGTTGAGCAAAACTGCTATCTGTGTATTCTGTGTTCTTTTACAATGTCTGGATATTAATATTAGACCTCTGATGGAAAGTAAGTGAGAATTACTTAACTGAAGATTGAAAACAGCAATTACCTTTGCTGCTGATTGCAAAGGAGATGTGAGAGTGTTTAAGATTCTAGGGTTCAGTCTTGGTAACTGGAAGCTCTTCTATGCAGAGGAAAGTAGAATATAGAAATAAATCATTTCAGATAGAGTGTGCCTGCAGCTGTCATTATAGACAGTTTACCTAATTACTTTTCTAATATTATAAGAAATATCAAAGATGACTTTTAGCAGAAGCCACCCCACAATTTAAATACTTTTGCTTTGAAAGAATTGTCCACAAATAGCGTCCCTTTTTTAAGAACAATAAATTCCTGTTTCTTAACAACAAAGATGATTTTCAGTATCATTCAAGCCAGAAGAAAGATAATTGGTAATAAAGCCTCAAAAACATTGTATACCTTTCTAATGTTTGTTCATCTGGAATTGATGAGCAATATCTTGGATACATTTAAGTCTTTTGAAATTTTTCATTTACTTCAGTGGGAGAGGAATTAAACGATTCCAAACAGCTTGTGACACTGGAAGGTCAACTACGTAGTGGTGGTAAACTGGACTGTCTGAGCAGTATCTGACAAAGTCCATAAGAGAGACCGCAAAAGAACATTAACTGACACCATAAGGAAAGGCAAAATAAATTTATAAAGTGCACCTCCTACTCTTTGACTACTCATGAGTAATCATAAATAATGAAAAGGTACTGCAGGCAAAATTAAACCTCCTGATACCCATGCAATATTTTCAGCACAACAATTCTTCACAGAGAAATGAGTTGATAATTCTATAGGGGTATATAGGCAAGAGCAAAGGCTCATTTCTGAAAACTTAGCAGGGAAAAAAGCTAAATAGCTATGTTAGTTAATAAATATGTCCCTGAGTACAAAGGAAGTAGATGTATACATCAGAGAAATTCTACTTTAATACAATCAGATTTTGAGGCTCCAACTCTGCCTATGTGCTCTACTGCATTTTTCACATTACAATAAGAAGTACAGGAGCTCAGTTCCCCTTTTCCCAACTGAAAACTTTAGATTATGTAAAGAATATTAACTTCTGATTAGCCTTATATCCATTGCTATAACATCTCAGTGTCAGCGTTAAGGACTGGAATTCCACCGGTGAACTCTTTCAGCAAATACGGAAGTTAAAAATGGAGTGGCCAAGCTTCTGAGAGTTTACAGAGTGTAAATCAAGAGACAACAGACATAAACCATTGCTCAACAGTTCTCTGCAGGACTTGACCAAAGACTTAGACCCCTCATTACCTAGCCATTGAACTTTGTTTAGAGATTAAGACAGGTTTTGCCAGTGAATGGAACGAAAAGCACGAAGATGGTTTTTTTGGAAAACTTCACAACTGAGCAATGGACCCTTCCATCCTTGCCTAACTTGAGAGAAGGGACACTTTCTCCCAGTGAATGAGACAGGCTAAGTAGGATGGGAATAACTGAAGGTAGTTCATTTTAGGTGCAAGTCAAGGCAGGGAGCTAGAAAAGAAATGGGGTGTAATCAGGGGACAAAACAAAGCTAATTTTAATTATACCTTCTTTAGGGGTTGATCAGTGCACCTATAGACTTGTAGGCTAGGGGGCCTCAGTTTCTTCTTACCTCTAAATGTTCTAGAATGTTATTGTATGAGAACATATCATTCACGGCACTGAGAATATGTGTAATGGTTGAACAATAATGAATTAGCTACATGTAAAACAGATATAAAATCTCTAAAGACTCCTCAGTCAGTATGATGCTTCTCAAAGCATCTTTCAAAAGAAAGGAAAATTTTATCTCTCTTTTACAAATAAGAAAACAAAGTCAAAGAGAATGAAGCAAGATGCTAAAAATGACTTGAGAATAGTTGTGAAGCCAGGAATTGAAACAGCATATCTTACGTCTAGAATCTCATTTTAAAGACCACCCGATCTTCAACCAGTTATACAAAATATCAAGACGTAGATGGAAGACAGTCACACAGCACTGAAACAACATCAAACCCTCTCAACCAACCCTTGCTATTTTAATCAAAATTTAGCTACTTCAGATTACAAATCAATGAAGGAAAATTAATTAAAAATTAACTTATCTTGGGAAACTTCATCCTCCACACGTGTAGGCCAGGAGATGGCTGTACTAATCTTTTTATGTAATTTGGTATATTACAGAGTTAAAAAAAAAAAAAGGAAAAAAAAAAGACATACCTCCAACAAAATAGCAACAAAGTAAACCTAAGGGCCTCATAACATATTGTGACTTTTTTCCCCCGGGACATTAATAACAGATGTGTGGATGACAAGGATTACAGGTGTCACGCATTCTTTTCGTAAGGAGCCTCTTCAGGTAAGAGGCCAACAGCAATTATTTCTACTGAAATTTCAAAAGGTAGCTTTATGTAGCCAGCCTTCTAGCTTCTGCGTACAGTCTGGCTGATTCACGCTTGCATTAAAATGCAAGCTGCAAATCTCAGGCCAAACAAAACGTAAAATGAGAAAGGCAGTGCTGGCCTCCATTCATCCATGGGAAGGAAGTAAACAGGAAGTAAATGCTCTCATTAGACCAAGTAATACAGCTCCACATTTCTCCATTTGAACTAATGACTGGGGAAGAAGGTGATAAACTGCATTAGTTACATGAGTTGAATCTCTCTCAACTCTATCATCTAATCCCACATTCCTGTGTTGAAGAAGTCTTTGCTGACTCTGCTGGAGTCTACAAGAGCCTACAAGATCCAGGGTTCTGTGCAGAAAGTATCATTAGATCATTGAGGTTAGCCTCGTAACACCAAAAACAATAACTTGTCTTAACCTAAAGTGCACGTATCTATTTCAGAAAAGCATTTAATCTGTAAAACATAACGAGATTGAGATCTACCACTTCTCCCAATAGTTTGTCTAATGTATTCTCAGTGCTAAAAACCCCTGCCAGCATTTGTTTGTTTTCACCCTGGTACCTACACTGCTTTTCTCTGCTACTGTGGAGGATCCTCTTATTCTCAGTCTGCCCACAGAGATACACTGACATTAAGTCATGTCTCTCTCTGGAAGAATTTTTCCCCACTCTAGTCTCTTTTCTCTCTCTTTATATAAATTTAATAACTTTTAAAAGTATAGACTCCAAACCTTGGCATGGTATTTCCATAACCTCACTGTTGTTGCACATACAAATAAAACCGCCTTCTCATTCTTAACTTTTAGTCTTTTTTTTTTAAACATTCAAAGTTCAGGCTACAAGCCCTGCTGAGTTCTCTGTTCTTTCCTCTGGAACCTTCTTAGTCTTACTTATTTCCACTGTAGGTGTCCCCTCTGTGTTTGTATGGCTGGTATTGGTTCCTTCCAGCTCTGTAATACTTCTCTCCTAGGGAATAATAATTTTGTTTGAGTGTCCTCTGTTTACCAGGCTAAACTGTAACTGGATTGCTCTGTCTGACTGTTGTGTCCTCTTTTTTTTTTTCCTACTTTTTCAATCTTTGCATCATCGCAAATTTTTCCATCCTAGAATTCATGCCACCTTCCAAATGATTTATGAAAATCTTGAAATATGTTGCCCACATCAGTTCTGAATCATGGAAAACTATCCCTCAAAATTTCCACGTAAGGGTCATTTCTCATTGATTAGTACTTTGAGATCTTAGCTAATCGGTCCTTAAGGAATATTATTTTGATAAAGTATATTGTTATTTATTTATACCAGATACAATGTAAAATTAAATCAAATGCCCTACAAAAGCCTAAACAACACCTAAGACCATTCATCAAGCAAATTCACATTCCGAAATGAAGTTTATCTAACGTAATTGCTTTGCTTTAAAGCAATGCTGACTATCATTAATTTATTCCTACCATTAATTTATTTGTATGCTTGCTTTCTTAGCTAAAACCTCATTAATCTTTCCAATATTTTTTCCCAGGACTGACATATAGCTAACCTGCTCTGAAAAATTATTTGGAAAAAAAAGAGATAAAAGTAATAGCATGATACTCACACTCTATCTCTGTACAATTAAAAATAAAATATTCCAACAGGTCTCTTCAGCCTCCTTTTTTAAGGCTCTTAGGTGAAATTTATCAAGTAATGAGCCTTCTGATTTACTTATTTTATCACTGGCAGATGTTGTTTAACATGCTTTTAAAGATTCAGTGCTGTTTGCATAGTAGGGACACTGGATCTCCTACCACCATATGGGCTTGTTAAGGAGCAAACAGCTCTTTCCTCCTACTGTGTGCCACTCAGTATTGAAGAGGTATCAGAGTTTTTGTTCATCTTTGCATGAATAAATGACATGATTAATTAAACAGTGATTGACTAGCTTCATTTCTTCTTCTTTTTGGTGTTACAAAAAAGCAGCAAAAATTAGTTATTTGCATCCAAAATAAACCAAGAAATAAGCTCCATTAGACCTTTCTCAAAATCTTAGGAGATCAACATTGAGTGTCCAGATAAATACTATGAGAGTTATTATCCGTTATACTTGCCAGTGAATTCATCCTGGGTTGCCACCTTAAGCACCACATATTTTTGGCCCTTATATTTAGGAAAATTACCTAGACATCCTAAGCCATTATAAATTGATGTCCAGCTGGCAGAGAGCTGTGCTAGGGTCACTCAGAATTATCATCTGCCCTATTTATCCCAGAGTCTTGTTAACTCTGAAATCAAAGGATAGCAATTTGGACATCACCAATATTTCACTTTAGACTACTTTTACAAGAAATATCCCATTAGTGTGCATTATCCTGATATCTTAAACTGTCTTCTTTTCCTCTTGAGATTGCAAAGGACCCAGCTGGCAAACAATCAAAATATCAAGTTTCTCACACATTTATTATCATAATGGCAGGAGGTCACACACTGAAAACTGAGAACACAAATGCAATATAAACTGAACTGAATATTTTGATATCAGAAAATCCTGGTGCAATAGAGTCACTGACATTTTTATTTGATTTGCAGGTTTTTTGTACTACTTTGTTCAATGACAACTCCTCTATAGAAAAATCTCTGCTAAAAAACTATCAAACAAAAAAAAAAAACAACAAAAAAAAACCCCAACAACAAACAACTCTAACAATGCTCTTGTCTGTCAAGCTCTTCAGGTCTGTGATAGCAGCACAATTCAATATAAATATAGTTAGTCTTCCTGTCCTATATTCCAAGTTGGTCTTGCCTGTTACACCTCAGAGACTGATTGCATTTCTGCAGGGCCAACAGACAATAAAGAGAAATTTCCAAAAGGTAAAGGTGAAATTTTCCTGACCACACGAGATATCTAGAGTCTAGACATTTACATCTAAGTCATTTGACCATAAAGAAAGTCTAGACAATGGACAGAGACAATAATTTTCAGGGCACAATCCACCTCCATCTAAAGGAGACATCCGAAAAAGGTTAGAACTGCACTCTGGAAGACTCTCTCCATTGACTACCATGGCAATATTGTTGACTTCCTCAGATGTCAAAAGTCAGATGACGCCAAATTTTTTTCCTAATAGCCAAGTTTGTTTTCGCTTTGAACAATATGTAGCTGAGGCTTCTTTTATGCCACAGCATCTTAGCAATCATTGAGGCATTCACACAAATACTTCTTTTAACTTGAAATAGGTGCTTTTGAGTCTAGGGGAGCATAGGTGAGAAAAATTGGCAAAACTATGAAGCAGCAATCCAGAAACTGTTTCCTTTCCTCACTTATTTCTCATAGCTAAATTCACTACTCTCACCTGTGAATTAGTCCATTCCATTTCAGGAAAAGGTCCCAGCTGAAGGCCTCTACCTGTGGGATTTTCTTCCTCTTGGCCTTTCTGGAAGTACATAGAGACATCTACTCAGGACACGTTCCAAACTCAGATTTTTCATTGTGTTTGCATATGGTGCTTAGTTGTGTGTTTTTGCTTCCCAGGTTGTTTTGTGGGGAGGTGGGGATGGGGACTCATTTTTGCTTTTACTGCTTTGGGAAATAATCTGGCATGCCATCTATTCCCTTCAAGCCTATATTGGTATTAATATATGCTGAATTGCCCAGAGGCTTTTTAACAAAAATGAAATGGCATTATATTATATAATATTCAAAAAGTGGGTGTGTATTATTGATTATGAATATCTATGGAATAGCTATTTATCTTCAAGGGAGAAGAAGTAAGGGTTGTATATTTTACAAGAATTAACACTGTACTACTGTATTTCAGTTTATTTTTAGTATGGAACATCTACCAACTCAAGTAATTTATTAGCAAATCAAGCAAAAGATCTATAAAGAATAAATAAACATTCTCTTGACAGTCCACCTCTTTCTAGCTAAAATTAGAAATAACCCTCTTGCTTCTAAATTTTAAAACCCACTCTAATTATTACTATGAATTTGTGAAGTTTTAACAGTAAGAGACTATACATTTGCTTTTAATGAACACCAGGCTTCATTTTTTGTGAAATGGAAAATCTGCAATGAATTCAGGCTCCTGCCTAGGCCTGCGTCAGTGCCATTGTAGAAAACACATGGGCTCTTAACAAACAATGATATGGAAAAGCTGTGTCAGTAAAAGGCAAAGTTATGTTGCAAGGATTGCTGGTTTTGTTAACAGCAAAACTACCGAGTCTGTAGCTATGCATCCAGTAACGTTTTACAGAATGTTCAATATCTAAGGTACAGAAAAAGCATCTTTATGAAGTCCATATTTGTTATAATGCTTCAGTAATGCTGACCCTCACCTTATAGTATATTACTTTAGAGACTTTTTGTTTCTATATTGCTCAAGAATACAACTTTTTAAAAACAAAAAAGACAAAAAAATTAACACTTTTTCATTCTCAACTGCAAGATTAAGTCTTTTTTACCAGCAAGCATAAAACCTAACAAGCTAAAAAGCTAACAAGTCATTCAGGGAAGCCTTGAGACACCGTTGGTGTAAAGAATGGCTATTAATTGCAAAATCTTCAGAGAAGATTATTTTTAAATGTTAAATATAGTCTAAGGAAAAGGGAATTTTAGCTCTGCTTAAAAGGATTACTGCATCATACAGTATTACTGTATTGAGGCGTATATTGATGCTGTTAAACTTCAGGCATTTAGAGGTGTCAGCTAGGAGCAGAGTCCTTTGAGACATGGGAAACTCCTGAAAGTTGTTCAGAGCTTAAATGCACTGAGTCACTCTTTGGAGGATGCATTCCCACCTCAGTGAAGTGGGACAAATAGAGGTCTGACTATTCAGTCGAGCTCATATGGACAGGATTTTTTTAACATGACAAAATCTGGAGTAACTTCTTCTACAGTGTAATGAGTGGCCATGGATTCCCATACATCAGGAGCAAGTCACTCCACCAGGAGTGACTGGGAGGCATTAAATGGACAAGTCCACCACGGCTGATGCACTTTGACCCCAAGAAATTTCTGTGTATATGTAGTTTAGCTTGTGGATTTGGTTCTGAAGTCTTTTGAAAAGAAATGTATAGTTTCATAAACACAGATAGAAGAAATGCTCACAGAGCAGTGAGCACTGTTTTGATGGGGGAAATATCAAATGCAAACGTACAGAGTAAGGAACAACTATGTAGAGATCATTAAACAAAGAGGAGCCAAGAGTGAGGTTCTGTGGCAAAATGTCCTTCCTTCAAGATATGAATGATTGCTGTGTATAAGGACACGGGTTATAACTATTGTGCTGTAATCATTGATGATGAGATACCAGCAGAACTGTATCATTCTGGTGACACGACTTTTTAAGATAGGTACTGAAAAAGCCAAAAGAATTCTACAGAGAGGAAAAAGAGCAATGAGAGAGTCAGAAATCACAAGCTAGGAAAGACTGAAAGCAAGATATTCGTTTGAGTTAGTGATCAGCTGTCCCTGCTGAGGACAGAATCCAGAGAAATCATCTGAAAATTGCTGCTGTGAAAAAAGCCTCTCACTTCTTGTGTGCTGAAACATTGAAATAAATCCTTTCCAGTCCTACATGCTATAACTCCATAGCTTTCATCCATGAAAGCTTATTCCCTAGTCATTTCAGCAATTTTAATTGGGAACCAGAAAACTAATAACCAGCTAACAGCAAAAGGCACTTTTCTCTGCTAATTTCAAAGAAAAATAAATATACTTGCTTTCAAATCAAGATTTTACAAATGGCACTAAGTGCATACATAATGTAGAAATGTGTAAAAAGAAGAATTTTGTAAAAATAGGCTCTTGAATAAACTCTACTCAAATGGAAGTGAGACAGCATTTATAAACAGCATTCTTCATAGGCATCATAGTGTATGTTACAAATTTGACAAACCTAAAAGTGAGATTGAATTTCCCAGATAAAGTTGTTTTGTGTCATTACATGCACTGATGTATCATTTTTTTTTCCAGCTGCTGCTTCAGAAGGGTATGGATCATTTCCGACAGCCACATGCACATCTCAGATCTTGCAGGACTCTACAATATCACTAGATGCCTATCTTAGAGGACTGAATCTCAGCTAAAGACAAAGACCTAATCTTTTCTTTTTTTTTTTTTTAAATA
>KZ506161.1:170317-199056 GCA_002844005.1 Limosa lapponica baueri | reverse complement strand
CAACTTACCACAGAATAATAAACAGTCGATAGCACATTGGTGATAAGTCCAAAAATACTTTTAAAACAGGCTTGTGAATGAAATGAAAATTCAGGAGCAGCAGATGGGTTTAACTGCTGTTAAATGTGGAGTGGTTTCCAAGAACATGTTGTATGTAATAATAAATAGCCAGAGACATAAAGTTTCCCTAGCAGTTTAAATCCTGAGCATACAAGCTAAGTGAGGGCTTTCAAGCTTTGGCTCACCGCAACATCCTTACATTTTACCCTTGTCTACAGCAGCAAAAATGCTTGTTATTGACAATGTGTGTCAGCAATGGGTGCAATTAAAGCAGTGCTGAACACAGTTTTACAAGCAGACAGGTTTAACATGGGCTTTCTGAAACAAGAATAGTTCTTGGCTGTGCTTGCAGGTTAATCACATTCAGCACCAGCATATTCATTGTCAGCAGTGGATAATTATGCTAGTGTACACAATGCCTCCGTTTGTGCATATGTTTTACATAATAACCGTGTTATGAATCGCCTCCCTTTCTAATTCTTGATCTGGGTGTGGGAATTAGGGTGGCGTTCTGCATCTAAGACGTCTGCAGTCAGGATCTGACTGCCTCCGTGTCTCATGCCCTGTTGGTTTGAAGCAGAAGTAAAGTCCCGAAGGCCCAGAAAAACAGACAACGACTTTTCTGTTTGTATGTAAGACAGGTCTGGCTTCATCTCCTAATCCACCAAAAAATGGCTTTGTCAGGTGGCAGTTATGACTAAGTTAAAGCTTCTGCACTTGTTACCGCGTATCATTATATTTGACTGACACAAATATTTGTGACATGGAATAAAGTTGGAACTTATGAAGCCATCCAGTAATGCACAGAGGCACAGAAAAAGAAGGATTCAAAAGAATGAGTGCAACTGACAGAGAAAAGAAATCTACATTGGGATTGAAGCCCAGAAAAAATCATTGTTTTTATCTTCTGTTAAGCCAATTGCTTCTGTAAAAAGAAATTGGTTTTGAGGAACCATGGAAAAGAGCATCGCTGGGTCCAAAGAAGTCTCTGGAGTTCAATGCAGACCTGCACTTTAATATATGTATCTACCTGCATAGATGTATCAAGGATGATTCTGGTTAGTTGGAATATGGTATCAGTAACTGTTTAATACTATCTTGGATGAGCTGGAGGGAAAGGTAGTAGTAAGGGAACAGATGACAGAAAAGAAAGATATGGAACCAAGCGAAAGACCTGTATCAGACAGGGCCGGAGATCTCAGACCTTCATGTGGGTTACCAAGTATACGCTTACTCTGTTGCCAATCTACTACTTTTCACTGCTATGCTAGAAAATCAAGTTTTCTAAACTGACATCCCATAAAAGACGTCTTTTTCAAATTAGTTATCTCCATAAAACCAAATATTGACATAGCTGTTGCAAAACCACATCTCTAATCCTAGTATTATACTCCATTCATGAAATGGATAAAATTAATTCAGTCTACTGATGCTCATGTGGCACTCTGTGATCACTTGGTGCCCAGGGGTCTTCTAAGAGATGTTTCTCATTCCTTGTCTGGTACTTACTGTGAGGCTTAGAAACAAAAGGCTATTGTCTCGGAAACTGTTAATGCAACAGTCTCCAAAGCATGCCTTTCATTCCCAACCCAAAACTAATGGCTAAAAAGCACCAGCTGTATAAGTTTTGGTCAACCTAATAAGTAATACTACCAGAGGAGTATAATTAGTTTCGAGATTTTTAGAGCTGCTGCTTCTGTTCAATGTGTCTCAACTGAAACAGATTCATAGAATTGTTTTGGTTGGAAAAGACCTTTAAGATCATCAAGTCCAACCTTTAAAATAACACTGCCATGTTACCACTAAACCATGTCCCTCAGCACCACGTCTACATGTCTTTTAAATACCTCCAGGGATGGCAACTCCACCACTTCCCCAGGGAAGCCTGTTCCAATGCCCAACAGCCTTACTACTGCTGTCAAATGGATGCAAACCCACTTGTTTTGGTTGCTCCCTGTTCAAGCTGCTGCCTGTGCTGGGTAATTAAATGTGCCACAATACTCTAACCCCACTACTCCTGGAAATGGCCACATCACCAAAAAGAAGGGGCCTGAGTAACAACTCAAGGCTGGTCGCTCACTGTCCTCACCAGTAGATGTTACTTGAAGCCCTGGCTGTTTTGGGTCACTCCACCTGACTTTTTCCAGGCCAAAACTGCCCCAGAAGCAGCCAGACTTAAGCAGCGGATACACGAGCCAGATCGTGCAAACAGGCTTTCTCTTCAGCAGTGTAGACACAGCCGCTCTCTACTACGAGGTACACAATACCATTACCTGAGGAATGAGTACCCAAGACTTCAAACTGTATCAATTATTTTCCCATGTCTTTTTGTTTTCCCATTTGAAAGTCTCCAATGAGTTTAGGGGTGGTTTCTAGCAATGAAAATATACCTGTTTTCAGGCTTTTATTAATCAGACTTATCAGTGATGACAACTTCACTTCACTGGAGAGAGACATCCTGGAATTTGAAACTGCTGAATATGGATCACAGTCTGACTGATTTTGCAATAGTGGGTTTGGGTTTGGGTTTTTTTGTTGCTTTTTATTTTTAACATTATTTTTCACCAGCTATTTAGACAGGGAGTTATGGGGATAAGAGATTACACAATTAAACATAACCTTTATTGAGAAGTACTTAGACACACGCTCAGTAAACTGTGGTCTGTTCTCAGATAATACTCTACAGAAAATATGGATTTGATATGCATGAACTCTTCTTTCACAGGAGCATCTTTTGATAAAGGCTAATAGTCAAGCACAAATACATAGGTTTGTGGGATTTCTTTTCCCCTGAAAATGTAAACAAATAAAGGCTTTTTTTTTTTTTCCCCAGTGAGCTGTTTTTTTCTATCAACATAAACCTCTTCTGCACAATGTAGGCTTGCATATACTGCAAGGCTTCAGATCAACAATACTGCTCTTCAGCTGAAGCCAATTCAATATATCTTGCACTTTTTCTTGTGGATTGTTCACCCTAATGACCTTCATTTTAATACATTTTTTCTGTAACATTTTGGAGATCGTCTTTCTGATGCCCAGCTTCTATCTGCTCCAGGAGTTCTTCCCAAAATTGGTAGTTCAGGTTAAATACAGGCCGCTGCCAAATGCAGTCATTTTCCAGTGTCTTACCTTGAATCTGCTCTGGCAGGCTCTATGCCCGTCTCCTCTGAGACCAGACTGGTTATTAAAATCCTATTATTAGGAAACAAATTTAGGCTTGGGACAATTTTTTCTACTAAAACTTTGTCAAATGCATGAGAGATTTTGTCTACAACCAGCAGCTCTCTTACAAGTTTATACTTAGTTCATGAATCACACATTTTAACAAAAAAAAAGTTATTTATCTGTGGGAAAATGGGGATTTTTCAAGCCCTTTTGGCAATTGGTTTGTAGTCAATATTAACTTAGATTGGTTTCCCATGAATAGAGGCATGACATGCTCACACCTACAGTCTAAAATCTGTTATGATCTGTTATGATCTACCAGTAGTCCCAAAAAGCAAATAACATAACATATAACAGGACTTAGTTCAGATTTGACTGAGTAGCCCACTTTTTTTCCAGAGAGCTTCTGGTCATGGCTTTCTAACCTTTCTAGATCCTACTGCTTGCAAGGATGTCACAGATGTGCTTCCTGGTGAAACATTTTGGTTGTCCAGCTAAACTCCAATGGCAATATAAGTAATTAGTATCTTCCAGGGGTGGAATAAGCATGTTTTTCTAAGCATCTGCTGGTGCATCAAGCTTATACAAACATCTAGCATAAATTTTCTCCAAATCATTCCCTGCTTTTTTTCTTACCAAACCTAATAAATATACTTGCTCTCTCAATTCTTAGTGTATGGCATATTTAACCAAGCACACGAACTGAAGATTGGTTGGTTTCCATCACCTCTTCTGATGCCTCTGAAGACTATAATCATGCTTATCTGCTGGGAGGAGGGTGTTTACGTCATTTTAGTAACAGAGACCTGTCTGGCCTTCAGCTGCCACTGGAGAAAGGCACAGGTTTCCCAGGTGTGGTGCATATCTACCGCAGACACATTGAAGGATGTCTCAGATGCCCAATTACATTTAAAATGCTGCCAAATGCCTGTGCTTTGGCAGGTTTATTATTCCTGGAGAATATTTTTCCAGTCTCCACTCCACTTTGTTTCCTTCATTTTTAGGAATGTAGCTTCCTATAAGGAAAGCTCCCATATTTTCTGCTTATAAAAGTATGTTTTCCTTAGTACCATTAAGAGATGACTGTCTTCCAGTGTGCTGTTCATCCATCCAGTTAGTTCAATACTTCTTTAATGTGGGCTCTCCAAGGTAAACTCTGCTCTTCAGAGACCTCTCTCCCTGTTCAGCTTTTGCACGCTGATGTGGCTCTGCTTCTTTAATGGCAATAAGTGCAGCACTTAACTCTTTTACTATCAATAGCAAATTTACTATCCAGTACCCGAGCCTGTACTTTTCTAACAATGAAAACAACTGTTTCTGGCAACATAACAGGGTGTCTGCCATGTCCAACTTCATAAATGTCCCATTTTCTTCCAGTTCAATAGTGTATTTATCTCCTGATGAACTGCTGCTCATTGCTCCTGTGAGGATTCATCTAAGCAAAACACATCATTGGCTCTTGCCAACTTTTGCAAATGATATAATCCATCCTCCTTCTCACATTGCTCCTTTTGTGACACCCAGTGGGTTGGCTTCTGTTAACTAACCCTGTTTCTGCAACTCCAAATGCTTTTTGCAGTAGAGTTGTGATGCCATACGCTTAGCTCTTTTCTGTTACAGTGTTGGGGTTCTCAATCAGGATATAATTGTCCACTGATTACCCTGAGTCTGGACTTGGTCCCTTCTTTTGTTTGTCAAATTCTTACATCTTTGCTCTTGGGATTCTCATTGGTGTTCCTGAGTCTTGTTTACCCTCCCAATCACAAGAGCTGGGTTGGGATGTTACTTGGGCACGCTCAATCCCTCCTCCTCTATTTTCTGCTACAGGACAGCTAAGTAGGCTTGACGTGCTCTTGGAAGAGCTCCAGCTGAACGACTGGCAGAAAACAAACACAGGGTGTAATACAGAATATAGAGTCAGCACATGTTCATGGCACACACCAAGGTTCAGTGGTGTGGGGAGCACAGGAGGCTACACTTACATCTCAATGCACATGTAACCAACATGATCTCTCATCAGAGACTCAAGCCCCCAGCAACGCCAAATGGCTTTTCACTCACAGAGCTACCTTTTGTATCTCTGTTTAAAACCACTATTGATATTTTGTGCTTATGGGGTGTAAAGCATTCCACATCCTTCTTTACTTCAGTTTTACAGTCTTTTTTGCCTTAGGCAACAAAATCTATCAAACGTATCAAGGATTTCAAGTTGGCGATTGTAAGAAAAGAAGCTGCCCTTTGCTGGCATTCACCACTTGCAAAAAGTAGAGTGATGTTGCTTTCATTGTCCTCCACCTTCCCGGAGAATTTCAGCCCTGGTGAGACTGGCTTTGAAGTGTTTCTCTCTTCTCCTCTGTGTATTTTCTCTGTTCCTTTTAACTCCTTCTACGACTCATGCTCAGTAATCCCTTAGTTCTGACAGGGCTTGCAAGAGGTCTGCTTCAGATTATGTCTAGTTTCAGCTAACTGGGAATAACCACAGAAATCTGATGTCACCTCCCATGACCCTGGGACTGTGTCTTACTGTCATGAACATAGAGGAATTCACCGGTTATCTGGGAGGACTAATCTAAAACAAGTCTGTCATGAGGCTTGTTTCAAATAAATCCTACCTGTTTTTAAAGTTTAATTTCAAACCTTTCTTTCTAACAAAGTATGGTAAATATTATCACAAAGAAAAAAAAAAAGGAATTATGATAGAAGACATTTGCCCTCACAGGCGTAAATATACATTTTATCTTTTGTGCTATTCCAAATAAATGAAATATACCAATTCAGAAATACGTTGGCAGGAAATCTTTATGTTGTTTAATTTTAGCAGGATGCTAAGTATTAGACATTGACCTCATGACTCACAGGAAAAAAATGTGTATTTATTTAGAGAACAGAAATAATTGCTCTACCTCAGTAAGTCCAGCTCTCCTATATTTAAAGGAGTCACTGTTTAAAGATATTCCCAAATTTAATTGTTCTAACATTTAATCCTCCCAATGACAACAGAACAGAATTTTTATGAAGTTCCTATCTTAATATTTCTCAATTCTCTTTGGATGAATTCTTGGTGAGTTAATACTTATATCTCCTTTATGTACTCACAGCGCTTAGAGTGAACTCTTACTTCTTCTGTCTTTAGGTTTATATCTTTGGGGTTTTGGAAGCCTGCAAATCTTCATATCATTCTGTGAGTCTGCTCAGAATATATTTCTATATACATTATGCTTATGTTATGTATACATAATGTTATCTCTATTGAGTTTATACAACAGCTCAGCAAGAATATGGTTGTATTCAGTAGATGCAGGGATATGTATTTATTTTTATAGGAAAAATGATACACCCTCAGTTCTTCCTCTAAATTATTAATCCTCTTTCTGAGCCACTACCCTGAAGAATTATGTCACAAACCACACACACAAGAAAAAAAAAAAAAGCTGTAGTTTGGAAAAGTACTTTACATAATACTTGTAAAGCTCAGTACCATGAATATGCCATTCACTGAATCTCATGACAGTAATAGTATAGTAGCCCTTAATGCCTTCAGCATCTAGACACATTTCACAAGACTATAATACGTGGGTTTTTTTTTTCACAAAACTTTCTCTTATTCACTCTGTCTGAACAAAATAACTCAAATTTCTTACAGCTGTCAGTCTCTCCCCCTATCAGCACTAAAGACCTCCCTCACCCCGA
This sequence comes from Limosa lapponica baueri, assembly GCA_002844005.1. Classification (NCBI taxonomy): domain Eukaryota; kingdom Metazoa; phylum Chordata; class Aves; order Charadriiformes; family Scolopacidae; genus Limosa; species Limosa lapponica. The sequence goes on along the minus strand of KZ506161.1, from coordinate 192,141 downwards.
TCATCAGACCCCTTGCTCTGCTAAGACCTTTATTTATGAGAGTGATGGCTGATGTGTATATTTGGGAAAAACTGAACATGGGCGAGGAAGGGATGGAATTGAAGAGATTAAGGCAGTGTCTCATGGGACCACCTGCGGGAAACACTGTTCCTTCAGATGATTTGGGAAGACTGGAGACAATTCTGCTACATCACCAGACCACTGCATCCTCCGTAATCCTTGATGGACAGGGGTATGATGCCTAGCCCTTTTTGAAAAGAAACTAAAAACCTTTATGGGTGAAATTAGCTCTGCAGTATTACGTGCTAGCATCAAAGTACAATGTGTAATCAAATGTTTCATACTAGTGAGTTCATCTGAAAAAAATCCATGACAATTTCATCTTACTAGCTCATGGGATTCATGACTGCAGGGTGTCTGTCACAATCTTTGCTAAATTTGAAAAATGGTAAATCAGATTTATAACAAGATATGGATTGTTCAGGCATTATGTTTTAACATGAATACTTATCAGACTGGACAGAAATTCAAAATCTCCTCTACATTGCAACACTTGGGTAGAGAAACAGCACAAATAAATCACTTTTAAAGATGAGATTTCTGGTCTGATTAACATCTTCCTGATCAGCAAGTCCTAAATCACTCTGACCATGATAATGAATGATCCTATTTTACACAAACATACACACACATCCACTGCACACAGGAGACAGAGCTAAGGTTGCCATGGGAACTTTACTTCCAGATTTTTTGCTTTTGTATAATTAAAATAACACAACTCTAATGTTTTAATAATTTAATTCTACCTTGTAATTAATTGTGTTCACGTTTTCTTTAAGCAGGAACTCAGTATATCTGACGGGTACAGCCCACTGCGACAACTTTATTCAACATTTCCAAAACTTGGTTTTCTAAGCAGGGGATATTTTAAACTGAAGTCACTGTACAGGAATGACTACAGTATAGTATAGAAATAGCTGTGTCAGTGTTAAACCAGGTGGTTCAGCTGCTGATAAGGTAAACTCCACAGCAGCAATGAACTTAGCACAAGCTGTGTGATTGCATCATAGGCTGTGCCAGCTTTTGGCATAGGCTGACACTGAGGGATGGGAAGATGCAGAACACTTCTGGGACATAATTCCTGCCCTCCACCAGCTGCCATTGCCCCACACACATTTAATCCACCATCAGGAGCACCAGCAGCCCCCTGCCTTGCTCACCAGGGTTGCCCTCCACTCAGTCTTTCTTCGTTAATCCCTTTTCTTCTCCTGTGTTTTTTCAGACAAAGTCACAACTTTGGCTCAATGTTCAGAAAACTTGAGTTAGCTGTGAGTGTAGGAATACACTCAGGCTCGTCACTCTAAACTTAGGCTCCGGATTTTCAGAAAATGTGACCTACAAACCTCATTGATGTTAACAATTGAATGTGTGAAGCAAATAGCCTTCCTCAACAAGTCTTCCCTCCAGATGAGGCCTTCTGTGTCTTACAGAAGTTGGATGAAGATAGCAGAAAATAAGAATGGTCATTCGAGTCATCTGTCTTTTCAGTAAAGGGAAACTCAATCTTTTGTGTTATCAATCTCTTGAGCAAGACGTAAGATTAAAAGAAAAAAAAAGGCAATGGTCTTTCCTCCATGTTTGAACATGTTGCTTCCTGTAGCCACAGGCTGTATGCAAAACAGAGGATACTCACACTGTGCCAGGATTATTGATCTAATTGCAGTAATAGTGCCGCTACTGACCCCAAAAACATTAGCTTCATAGCCTGCGGTTGATATACATGTACAGACACTGCTGTCAGTGCTGCAGACATGGAAAATGTGCTTTCTGAAGAGCCAGCTGGTGTATTTAAGGGGAAAGGAACTGAGAAAAACCAAGTCTTTGGCACTGTAATGAAATGAGATCTGACCATATAGAGCTACATTGAGGAAGGAGTTTAGTTAAAATATTCGGTATAAGTCTCCTCCCTAAAGGAATAGCACTTAATACATGTTAAAATATAATTGTATAATTGGAACTCAAGTGTTTGGGTTATGTAAAAGGTGCTGTAGGCGTATCAGCTTAGACAGAGGTAATTAGAACTTGTATATTAACATTTTTCCCTTAAAGGGATAATCAGCAATATTTTTAGTAGTAGGGATGCTTAAGCCTAGGAACTTGGGAAAAAGAGGTGCTGTCTGGACCTCCTCATTTAGCTAAGTGTTTGCTTTGTTCTTACCTCTGTCACTCACTGGACTGTTAAAATATTTCTGCAGCAGCTTGCCTGCGTAACGCAACCCCAGCTGGGTGCCCACACAATGGCAACACTGCTACTGTTTTTGGTGAAATCAGCATAAAACTGAATCGCCTGCAAGCATCAATCATGGTGCTGAAAATAGGACTAGATAGTAGCATTAAATAATACAATACTTGGCATGTATATATAGTAACAGGTCATACACTGAAGCCACAAAAGAAGTCTGTGGTGGGTCCAGGAATAGAAGAAATCAGAGCTTTAATCTCTATTTCAGGCAAGGGTTAACATTTTATACAGAAAAGAATGAACAGCAACACATCACTGCTTAGCTCAGTCAGTTTGAGGGATCCAATAAAAACAAATATGATTTTACTCACAGTAAGTCAAATGACAATCAATGGCTACAGCTTTTGAGTATCCAATTGAAGCCCTTGAAAAATCAAGTGTATGTATGGGAGGGTTGGCTAGTACTCCATCATAGGATGAAGACAGGAGAATGTCACTGACTTCTTGGATTTTCAAATACGTTGCAAAGCTTTCTAGAGAAGAGGACATGTTTATTTTGAAAACAGTACACCGCATCTCTAGAAAGCAGAACAGCAGAGGACACATTAAAAAAGTTGTAAATTTTTTTTTTTTTTAAGATAATGGAAGAGATGTTCAGTTCCTCAAGACAGAAAAACAAAACAAAGCCAAAAAAACCACCCATGTACAAGGGCTACGCCAGGTATTCTCTAATTCCGTTACTGTTATCCATGCTTGCCTTTTCAAATACAAGAAAAACATCTCACAGAAGAAATTCCAGGAGGAAATCCCAGGCCTCAAGCTCCTCATTGAGAAGTTTGTACCAAACTTTGGAATCCTACAAAAAACTCACCTGAAATCAAGATAAGGTTAATCTAAACTAGAAATATTTCCCCAATTTCATATTTCTCCCTCCTTGCAATGCCCATCCACTGAAGACGTCCTTATCTCTATTCTACTCATACGAGGCTTTCCGAGGAGTTTGAGAACAGTATAGGTATCTTGGTTTTAGGTAAGTCAAAACCTCTCTTGGTAAGTTAAGGGGAAAAGACTACTTTTTGGCTTTGTTCCTAAAGTCTCGAAAGATCAGGACTTGTGGACTGAAGAAGCTGGGTAACCTAGACAGAGCTCTCTTCAATGCTCACCTGCACTGACATGAAAGGCAAGAAGAAACGAGGAATGGTCACCAAGACCAATAGGACAAGCTTTCCTGTCTTCTGTTAGTGACACCATGTATGTGACAAAGAGATGGACAGCCCTTTTCCAGAGGCATTCCCAGCACAAATATCAAGCAGCTCAATCAAATTTTGCCCTAAGGCTAGTGACTGAGAGTTCTCAATAAACTTAATAAAGGATTTTTTAAAGGCAGATATTCAGACCAAAAAAAAATACAGCAACAATTACAGAGCTCCTTTAAAAATTCAGAGCCTTTTGCACTTGTCAGTATTTCATGCTGCATTTGTTCTAAAATGTGTTTTCTGCTGTGGGATTGCACCTGAAAATGATCTTTGTAGACAGCAGCCGAGCACAACAGTGCATTTAGGAGCAGGGAATTGCAGTAAGTTGACACGTCTCTAAGCGGTCTGCACCTTTCTTAGGGGTCAAGTGGGAGCTCAGCGGCAAGCTGCTAAATGGTTGTTTGTATCAACTCTGCAGGAAAGGCCAACAGGTTATCTACGGCCAAAGAAGTGGTGAAAACAGCTGTAGCTGGTAGCAAACACAGCCAGAAGGCCACCACCACCTGAAGACTGGTTGCTTCCAACCACAAAGCTGCCAAGTCCTCAGGTGTCTCTGCTCATAGTTATGGCGTTTAATGCTAACACATTGAAAAAATTAAAAATAAAGTGCTTTGCACTCCTTTTGGGATCTCACCTGCTAATCTACATACGATAGATGCCTACAAGTCCTTCTCTTTTGGGAATGGCACTATAACTTTAAACGACGTTATATAAGCATGTGTCGGATGTAGAATTGTTTTGCTCTCACACTGTAGGCTCAAGAACATTATTATAAAGGGAAGAAATTCACTTCATTTTCAAAGCTTCACACACAGAAAATGTAATTTGCAGAGTAACAAGTTCAAAAACTATTCATCTCTTTCTGGTTTTCAGCACCTTCTCTATTGTCCTGCTACAGCTTCATTATTTTCTTATTCTTTGCAGTACATGCCAGTCTTTTTGGATGAAAGAAACCATTCCATATTAGTCACACTAGGAAAATGAATTTTGCCTTGCAGTTGGTAAATGAAGATTATCAGAACTTTTATTCGCATGCAGAAAATAACAATATAATAGCTAAGGAACACCAAAGAAATGCTGTGTTTACTCTAATTTATCACTTTTGCATGCCTTGCCTTGTACTCAGAAAAGCTATCTAATTCATGACTACATTAGTTCTCGTTGGTAAATTTTGTGTCAAAACTTGTTGGCCCTAAGTCCAACTAAAATCCAACAGATAAATGGACTACATGCACTGTTGTACTTTGTAGTCATTCAATGCTTTTGGAGATTTTGTCAAGCATGACAGGAAAAGCAAGAGAAGCCAATCTTCTGGAGCCTTGCACTCTTTAAAAAGGCAGCAATATTTTCAGACCAAATAACCAAATTTCTTTAGGTACCAACTTTTACTGAGGTCTGAGAAAATTTTTCACGTAAGCATCTCAATCTCAATCCTAATTTCTGAAGCTAAACCACACCAAAGGACAGATGTTTTAGTAAGTTACGTACCTTGGTCTTGACATCAGACATTTATGAAGTTTAGCCGAATCTGGAATTATTAATATGGAGGTATTTCCCTACGATATGTTTTATCAGTGTTACCTTGGTCTTGGCATCAGCTTCTCACCATCTAACTAGGGGAACAAATCATGTAGGAAATTCAAAGCGGAATCTGCTCCCTTTCCCTTTTTGGCTTGTTTTAATTTTAGTTGCTCTTAATTCAAGGAGTTAAAAGCTTCTTAAGAAAGAAATGTTTTAAATACATTGGCAGGATTTAACTTATTTGAGTTTTTGACTACAAATTGTGTTATTATTTACTGCACCATTCAAAGTCCTGTTTGACTTCTCACTCTTGCATAAGAAATTTCAGGGACGTGTCAATGTGCATTTTCTATATAAAGCAAATAGACCTCTGTATAACAAACATATTTGACACTTTCAAATGCAGCTTTACATCCATAAACAGACATTCCGCTTCTCCCACCCACCCACCACCTCATCTAAGTCCTACAGTCACCAAACTTTCAGAATTTAAGAGTGGGAGTATTGCTAATGTATCAGGTAAGTGCAGAGTTTAGTGACCTGTTTGTGCATACGTACAATGTGACACCTATTCACCAGTTCACCTCTACACACTGATATCTTTCCCTATTCCTGTCTGCCATTTACTTTAGGAATGCCCTGTTAACTGCATTCTTCTCAACCACATCCACTGACCTTGGGTCTAACAGTGAATTTTAAGTGAGAGCCAGTCACAGCAAAGAAAGCACATATGCATATTTGAGAAGTAAAGCAAAGCAAAGCAGGAGATAAGGCGCTGGGCTGAATAAAGGAAGCACCGGAGGAAGAGAAACACCGCATGGTCAGATCCTTAGAAGGTGTTTAATTGCCATCAAAAGCCAAGGGGGCTGGTATCTCGAGGATCTCGACGTCAGTCTCACACACTCTACCTGAACCTTTTACTAATAGACAAATTGAAGCACAAAAGGTGAAACCCCATCCCTGTAATGGCAGTCTTATCCCCTGGCAACGCTCCCAATTTTATCAAAAGGGACTAAATTGCCTCGCTCCACATCTCCTGTTGGATCAATGAAAGAACAGGGAGTAACTCTCAGAACATTTAACCTCCTTTCCCATGTTTTAAACACTGGATTATGCTTCCCAAATTTCCTTGTGTTTCAGCTGGAGAGATATTTCACCTGGCACTGCTTAAAAACCAAACTGTTTCTTCTGCGAAGCGAGGTGTACGGCTGCATGCTAAATCACCTCTCATCTCTCCTGCTTTCAGTGAAATTTGGATGAGGTGATTTATAGAGGTCCATTCCAATCAACCATTTCTATGATTCTGTGATTACTTCGTACACGTTCTGATAATGTGAGCTGACCCTTTTCTATCTAGGCTCCTTTCTTTTATGAATAAACTGAAGACAGTAGAAGAAAAATCATCAGACTACAGAACAACTAATTCTCATTTAATAACAGAAACTTTATTAACTCGCAGGGCCCTGTGCTGTCTCTCCTGGTGAATACAAATACTCAAGAAATAGCTGGTATTTGCACACAGAATGTGGATTAGTTTGAGAACAGTTCTGTTTCCCTGGCTCGGCACACTGAACATTTATATTCAATTATACAGGAAAGTAGTAGTTGCTAATGCTCTCTGAAAAAGTGCCGCACTCCAGTAGCAGTAAGAGATTTACACATCGGATTCGTACAGATTAAGTAATTGTAGACAGCAAATTAAACCTCTGTTTTAGGAAGCCAGCTCCAGCACAAGATACAACAGTCTGAGCTTTAACTCCCAGCTCTGTGAGGGAGACAATGCTCCTCTGTCCCTACAGCTGTACCTGACCGGAGGAAGCAAGTGTGAAGCTCAGGGCACCTACAACAATAACACTTTTGACACAAAAGCTCCTTCTTCATAACGAGATCTTGCAATCCTCCAAAGGTTTGTCTCACAAAGACTCACTTCCCTCTGTCTCTGCTAGCTTCCAACATCTTCAAGGGCTATTGAACTTCAAGATGCTGGAAAGACGTGCCCTTACTGCTGGAAAATTAAAGAGCTGGATGCCTGGAACTCACGTGGGAGTTGATGCATATAGTAAAGAGTGCAAAACACCAGGGCTTTATGGGAGGAGGTGCAACAGGCTCGTCTGTAATACGTACATACACACAAAATTAGATCTGCAAGTGTATTTTCTAGGTCATCTTCTTCTCCCTCCTCTCCTCTCCCCCTCCTCCCCTGAGTTTTATTAATTGTTCTGGGAAGGAATACATGTTTCAAAATGTATCACCAAACTTTGTCTTATGAAAACATACTGTCCTGGTTATTTTATATCCCAAACTATTGTGTATGGAATATTAGTCCTCAGTTAACTTTACCAGTGCAAAAATGTACTATGCTTTCTTATGCTGTCAAATGTCTAGTTCCTACACAGCTAATTTATTATCTTACTTAAGCCAAGGACCAGAAATCCAAGTGCAAATACTAACACAGGCAAGGGAATGTAATGAGTAGGGAGGGTATAAATTTTATTTATCTTATAGGTACATTGCAAAACACTGTTACTTACAGTAATGAAAAGACCTTCAGTCATAGTTCTGGAGATTGTTGTGTCCCGGATTTGATAGGACTCTATAGTGTTTTGTTGAATTTATTGTAGACTGCAGAATCTGGAATTTAATGTGCAGTTTAGGAGAGCCATATGGGCTGAACTGGGCTGAATGTCTCTTTTAGCGATCAGCCTAACCAGAATTCCTGAAAAGTCACAAAATTTGTGTGATGTAGTTACTGATTTGCCGCCTTGCAACAGGTTTATGTTCATCTGCTTGTCTGCTTCCTGCCTCATATACCATCCTATGACTACTTTCAGACAATCTTTGCAAAATAAAAACTCAAATAACTAGAGCTCTGGAAAGTGCTTCTCCCCTACAGCAACTTTATATAATAAATTAGATGATAGGAGCACTACTTGGACGGGTGGAGATAAGAGCCTGTCAGCACTTTCATTTCAAACCCCCTTTTCCAGTGACTTGCAATTCAACCATAACAATTTGCTGTGTGCAAAATATGGGATGTGAAAACTCAGGCCTGGAGGGAGAACTTAAAAAAAAAAAAGATACACAATAGGATGTCAAGGTACACCTGAAATAAATACTGTGGGGAGATGGCTGGACAGCAAAAAAAAAGGAGGAAAAGCTTTGATTTTCACTAATATCTTTCCCTTTTCATTTGTAACCTCCCCTGTCTTAGCCTCAACATGGCTTAATGTTGGTCCTTAAAACCAGTGATGCATTGTACTTACACAGTTCATTTCATTTCAGTGCTGCATACATGCAATAATTATTAATTCTCAATACTCCTCTGAGGCAGCTATTACCAAGTTGATTTTCTAGAAAGCGACGTCAGGCACTATTTGCCCCAGGTCACAACAGGAACGCTATGTGAGAGCCAGAAATAGAAATAAGGAGTTCCTGTTCCCTGTCCTAAGTCAAGGCCACAACCCCCTCTCTGGCAGCGACTGTTTTCTCAATGTTTTATGGAGGTGATTATCCTGTTATTGAACTGTGTTTAATACAGGCTGGAATATCCCTGGGATATATAAGAATTTCAAGGCATCTCACTGCCAGCTGAAAATACCTCTCAGAAACAGTGTAAGTGCCAGGACTAACACACTTTAACAACACACTTTAACAGGTGGTCATTATAAGCTATATACCAGTCTTACAAGGTGGTAGGGAAGCGTGCATTTCTAATTTAAATGCCTTTATAGGTATGCAACCTTTTAATTCACTGAATTTAAACATCTCCCTTACTTGCAGGAGCTGTAGTTCATAAAGTGTAGGTGGATATAGCTAAGCTTGTGGGAAGTATTCCAGGGTGGGATACTCCTACGTGCTGGACACAGGGTGTCTTGCCTTTTGCTGAGTCCAAGGCAAGTTACAATGTACCTGGGTATATTCCAGGTGGACTGTCACAGGTGTGGTGGTGGTAGGTACAGAAGAACCAAGCCTAACAGGGCTATTATTGTCTCTTCCCTATTTGCTAGATTTTTCCAAATTCCCAGTCGTGGAATCGTGCCCAAGGCCCTTATACTACATCTACTGTGTTAAATACAGCCATTTCTTAACACGCTTCTTGGTTCCCAGGCCAAGTGGTTGAGAGAAGGTCATGTCTATCTTGCTACTGAAGTGGCATTTTTACTAAATGAAACCCAGGAGACGTGTTGCAAGCTTTCAAATATCACGTAAAGGCAAGGGGCAGGGATGGAAGCTGTTTGAAGATATAGCCAAGAGGATTGTCTCTAGGCTGCAAGCAATCTTCCCTGATGCAGTCTCATCCATGCTCCATCCCTCCAGTCCCTGGAGTGAACAATCCTTCAAACCATGCCTACGAATTGTCTTGAAAAACCTTGGGAGCACCCCAAAATACAGCCAAGGAACAAAACTAACAATTTGGCAATACGCAATCAGGAGTTGAGTACTTGAGCATACTCATTAGCCCTCTTTTACTTAGCAATATATGTATATCCTAAACATTTTGCAGCTGGCCCAAGATCTGTAGTTACAGGCCTGTTTCCATAGGGCATGAGCTCACATCTTTCAAAGAAAGTGACCTTTTGCATGTCTATATTGTCTTCTGCAGGCAGCTACGTGTTGACACAGGCTCTGTACTGCACTTGTCGTAGCTACAGAGCCTCCAGGTGATTCATTGTGTGGACTTCAGTGCTGACACCAGCTTATATATTTCTGAAAATTCAAATTTGGCATATTCTGTCTTAATTACACTGAACAGCTGTGAGCATCTCCTGAAGGAAATCTCCTCAAAACGATGTGTCAGGTTTCTCAGAACCAAGGTTTGTGAAACGTCAGTTTGAGGAAAAATTGAATAACAACAATTTTCAGTTTCACTGAAGAGTCAGACATTTTCTCAGAAAGCCTGCTTTCAGGCCACGTACAACTTGGTGGGGATCATCTGAGTAGCTAAGGGGTGAAACTCCTCATTGAAGCTGGGTGAACAGGGCCATTTTTACCTTACAGAGTCACAATGATACTCTCAATATACTAATAGCTAAGTGACTCAAAAGAATAGCCCAACCTGCCATAACACATCATCAGATCATTCTGTGCCATCTCTCCTGGGATTATAGATCATTAACTTCTACAGGGAGTCATAGGAATCCCCATCAGTAATCTTGCTTCCCATTCAGGTTTCCAGTGCATTTAACACAACCCCCAGCTAGTCTCTCTTGAAAAATCCTGTCCCTAATGATTATTAATATTGCATCAAATGCTTAAAGATGAAGGAAATATAATCAGAAAAGTGAAAGTAATAAATACTTATATTTTAATAATGAGAATATTTCTGACAGCTGCACTGGAAACATAAAAGCTGCTTTTCAAAGATCAGGAGAACTGTTCAGTGACAGTATTCAGCTTTATTGCTATTATCACTTAAATATATTTATATAACACCTCTTTGTCACCATTCTCTTCTATGACATATTTTACAGTTAAGATGAATGTCTATATATAGCCTCCTCTTAGTCAATAATTAGTTTGTAAAATCAAGCAGCTCATGTAACTGTGCATCAAGTCATTCCAGTCTTTATATATTTCTATTCAAAAGTACCTCATTTTATGTAATTATTATGTAAATTTTATGTAATTATCATTTAAAGCAAAAACTATATTTAAAACATTGAGTGTCTGAGCAAACTCTGAACTTCTTAACCCTTAGCTATGGGCTTCCTGCCCTACTTTTTCCATAGGTACACTTTATTGTCATATTTCTAACTCAGTGCTTGTGAATCACTACAATCAACTCTGCTTTATTACTAGCTTAAAGAAGAAACCCATTTCCCACCATGGTGATATGCTCAAAGGTACAATACAGAGGGTATTCAGAGCGTCCTTTAGCTTCAGGTGAATTTCAAGTAATCTAGAGTGATGAAAATCAGACTCTATTGCTGTGCTACCAGTAAATATTCTTGTTGTGAGGACAGGAGCATGCACAGCAAGCACCATGGTCCATCCAGTCCAGTGTCCAGCCCCTGATGGCAGCTAGAAGCAGATATTCTGGTAAAATGTGGAAAAAAAGCCAGTGATTCAAATGATGTAGGGACTGAAGATCTCACCTACAAGAGAAGTTTCTTTCAGTATACACACTTTTGATTAAAAAACCCACTTTATTAAAAAAGCCACTTTTAGTGTTGTTTTCTTAATTTAAACTATCTGCACATTTGTTATGAAGTGGTTTCTCGGGGAATCTCCTACCAGCCACCCGTCTCCTTCACAGCATACAGGGAGCTCGTGGGCAGGACAGTGGCGAAAAATGAGACACGATATTGTCACACAAGCAGAAATATTTTTAACACCTGATCTTGATGCTTTTAGAAAAATGCCTGGGCATCGCCCGCCCAGACGTTGGCCAGTGCCAGTGAGTGACAGCTAGCGAGTGAGCTCACTCCGAATACAACTGAATTGGTAAAGCTTGTGTGCCTTCCCTAACTAGTGACTTAACTCCTACGTGATTGAGGGGATGGGCCCATCATTTCAGAGGATTCATGATCTAATTTTTTTTTTTTTTCCATTTTCAATCTAGCCAGACCTCACCAGCGTTGCTTTCTCTTCTGCTTGCCTCCTCAGGACCCTTGCCCAGGCCACTGCCTTCTCATACTGCCCCTGAGCTGCTGTTTCTGCATCGGCCTTCCCCACTCCTTTCCTCCACTTGCCCCACCTGGATCTTTCTGCTGCTGTCTCCTACCTCTCCTTAGGCTTCTGCCATCCTCGTGCCTCCTGCAATATTGATTTCTGCAGCATGCACACCGAATTCAAGATAACAAATTCAAGATCACTTATGAAGTCGTAGTCTACTCACCTGACACCAGAGTACTTCACCAGCGCAATGCTCATCAGCGGTTTGGAACAAGAAGTTCTGAAAAGTATGATGCGCTTTATAAACTTTTCAATACTGGGAGGAGTTCCTGGCGGGGTCCCACAGCCTTATAACTTGTTACTTTGACCTCGGAAAGCTTCAGTCTGGTGGCGTTTGAGTACAATGTATAGTTCATCTTTTCCCACACACATTGATGATGGGTGGAAACTGCTGGGGAGGGCTTGTACTTGTCCTTGAGCCAACAGTGTTAAAGTGTAGAGGGTTAGGCAATGCCCAACAGGAAAAAAAAAAAAAAAAGATACAGCCAGCTGAAATTGCTTGGGTTTAAACCCCATGTCTAGCTTGCATAGATGCTATGCCAGAGAAGAAACTTCTCCCTGCCTTGAGCACTGCACACTAATGCACAAATCCTCTGTGACACAACTGATCATACTCAGAGACTCTTGCCACTGGCAATCCTGCATCTCTTCTGAGGCTCCTTCTATTGCTGAGCATTTTTGTTTTAACACCACAGTGGCCTAACAAGAATAATATGTGGAAGTAGGTTTCTCAGTGCCACTGTCAAATGTTATGCATAGCAAGTGGCAGTAATGTTCCAGCTGACTTACTCTTTTGATTGTCTATGAATAGGCAGTAAACTCCTTCAGAGAGTTCTGGAACCCTATACAATATATCAGTCTCTATAGATGGATCACAGAAGTCAGAAGGAGCATGAATACATTGTATTTTTACATCTGTTCAGTTCTCGCCCCCAAAAAATTCAGAACTGAAATATGTCAGTGGAGTCAGAGTTTATGTCCACATCAGCAAGCAGCAGGAATGGATCCACAGAACGAAGAGCTGGTCAGAAGGACTTAACTACATTACACATATGTTTTGTGTTTTACTTTGAAATAAGGCTAGTCTGTTTTTATAAACTGAATACCTGTAAGATTTTGCAGCATACTCGGTGTGTTACTGGAGTGCATCTTTCTGCTTCATTTCATAAAAAAGGCATCCTGTTTGTGCACTCCAAGCCTATTTTGTAATGCAAAACAAAGCAGGACACATGGGTAGGGCTGGGAGACTAATTTCAAAAGCTCATTTATAATTCCAATGGATATTCTGTCTGGTTGCATCCAGAAACCACCTCAGACTGTCCCATGAAATGTGAAATCCCACTTGAGTTCATGGAGATGCATCAAGAAGCTAAAGCACGCAGGGCTTTGAGCATGGTCTACCGTCTATCAGATCTAGTTGGAGAAGTATTTTCCTGTCATCTCAAATTACTGTTTCTTACAATAACCAGGTCTAGACTATGACAATATAGAGACTATTCTCAAATAAGAACTGAGTGCTGTACCATGTGTTTGTTCAAGAGACCAATAATGCCAGTACAGAAAACTAGTAGTTTTCTAGTAGTTTGATCATGATAAGAATAATAAATATGAATGTCAAGACATTCAGTAATACCCCTTGTTATTTATTTTTTTAATAATAAAAACTCCTATATTGCAACAGTTTTGCAAAACATAGAAGTCTGGGCAGCTGAAGAAACAAGCGGTTTAACTTTCACCTTGGTTAGTGGAATAAGTCAATATTTGGCTATCTCAGCTAAAACACAGAAATAGTAAGAAAAAAATACCAAAATCAGCTATTGTGCTGGAGGACTGGTTGTGATAAATGTGCTAGGAGGAAAGAAAGAAGACCTTATCCATTTTAGAAAAAAAACACCCCACTTTTAAATTATGTTAGGACAGATATAAAAATAAACCTAAATCAAAAGGAAAGTAGGATTTATCAAAATACCTGGTCAAGGTCAACAAACAGGTAACTCATTCATCTTTCAATGGAATCCCCTTAATATCTATTTTCAATGTACAGAGGTAAAGGACATATGGCAGAAAAATATTTCCATGTGAGTGTCAGAATTGTGGCTGAAATGTAATTTAAGAAACATCTCAGTCAATCTGAAATCCTTTCCTGGCACTCCTAATAAGAGCAAAATGAACAGGATATTAAGAGTCGGGAGATAAGTTTTCTGCAGTACTGAACGAACTATTACAAGGCCCAATTCAGCAAAGTGAGTAAGCACATACTGACATTTAAGCATGTATTTAAGCCTCATCATCTTCAGTGAGAATCTGATATATGCCTTGGCACTCCTCTCGATGAGATCTGTGAATGCAGGTCTATCTCACACACAAGCCGTCCTTTAATCCGTGGACAGAAATCTGCCCAGTAGCTGTGGATCAACTATAGGACTCATTCATGTTCCGGCCCTGCAAGATTATGAACAAGACAGTTCTACAAAACACCTCCTGGCACCTGAGGGCCATATTTAAAAACCTGTTTATCCCCTTTCTGCTTTGGCTCTGCACCACTGTGGTGGAAACACTGGTACTTCCCTACCAGAAATGGGAAAAGTGTTCAAATATGTTAAAGTAGGTTGTAATAGTGGCACTTCAAGTTGACACTACCCTTCCTTTCAAATTAAACTTCTCTGAATTTTTTGCAATTTCAAGGTCAAGGACCATAAAACTGGGCATCATTGAAAATAAAGGTCCAGGACAAGGTCAACTATCAAAGTCCAGGAAATCAAGCAGTTAAAGGAAAGCTTCCCGCAGGCGCAGTTAAGACTCCTCCACTGCCTTCTTTGCAACATATGGTGTAGTAAGACATGCACACCCTCTTCCTGCCCCCCCAAATTAACTCCCTGGCACCACCTGTTAGGAGTGAGCAGACTGTAAAATTATTGCATTGGGAACAGATAAAAATGGGTGTGATGGTTCTGATGTGGTGCATTTCTCTCACTCACTTCTGTGCCCATAGGAAAAGAAGACTGCATTTGGCACAAAATTAAAAGTAAAAACTGTAAATCAAGCGTGTGAGTAATATTGCATTTCTGTAACTTGCACAGTCCTTTCCAAAGGAGCTAGTTAATAACCTGACCTGGTTATTTTATCACTTCAAGATATTTGCCTGAACTTTGAATTCCTTTGTTTTCTATTCCACTATCTATATTTTATAACTCTCCTTCTATTCTGAGGACCTATGTTCTCCTCTGCCACAGAGAATATAGTGTGTCACTCCAGTATATTACTCTCCTTCCTGAGTTCAAGAACCACATGATTGTAGAAGTCATAATATTATGAGCATGCTTAGATCCATGATTTCATGCCACGTAGCTAAAAGATTTCCTAAAAAGTAACATCCTTACTTCTTGTTCAAACTTCTTTGCTTGTTAACAATGGATCTGCACCCATAAACGTAGAAATAAAACTATGTGTACAAAGCAAAAATTCATGTATTGAGATAGGAGCTGTAGAACAAATGAAAATGAGAAAAAGGTATTTGAAGTGAGATGATACATTGGTATGTACACAGAATATCTCATGGATGCTGATGGTGGTATCAAAGGGTACTAATCTGACATGCATTGAACCAACCCAAGATAAGTCAGTTCGCTCGTACTCCTTCTCATCTTTCTGAAAATGATTACTATCCCACACATCCACTTTTCATTTGAGAAGTAGTTCATACACCACCACAAGAAGATAAAACATTGACTGTGACTAACTTAATAAGCCTGAAGCGCTGAAGAAAGAGGAGGAAAAAAAAAGTTTGAAATTTATGATTTTTATTCTCTTACTTCTTCCTAACAGGATCTAAAAATCATGAAAGAACTTAAGTGCATCAAAGAATATCCTTTGAAAATCATGCTTACAGGCAGGAATACAAATTGCATACTAGTCCCTAGGCCACTGGCCTACCTTTGTAGAAGGGTGGCTTGCATTTAATTTCCCTTGACTAACAATTCACCTTTATTAATTATAATTTAACACTTGCAAACAAGAGGGTTTAAGTTTTTAAAGTTAAAATAAAAAAAAATAATGAATTGTTGTTACAAAAAAGATGCAAATTAAAAAAGTTTTTAAACTGTTAAACAACTCTTGATTCTATTTATATCACTAGTGGCATCATGACACAGCAATTAAATTATAACCCTTTCGCTAATAGAACATATTTTTGCCTATTTAAAATGGAAATGAAGAAAGAAGAAAGTTTAGTTCAGAAAAGTCTCAAGTAACCAGACATGTAGGCAGGACGTAGTTTGAGGAAAAGGAGAAGGTAGAAAAATAATTTGTAAACGTTTGACTGTAACCTAGTTTGAGTTTAAGTATATTATACGAAGCAGTAGATGATCTGTCTTTAACCTCTAGCTGAACTATGTTTAGGGAGCATTGGGTCATCTGTAACCTATTTCATAAAGTTACTTCATTTTATTTAGGCTAGTCTGTCACATAGGAACTCCAAAAATTACACTGTGTTCCCTAGTTTGTGGACTGTACAAGTAAAATTTGGTTTTTGTAGCTTAGTCATTTTTGAGGATTAAAAAAGTTACACAGATGATTTAAAAATAATTACTATCACAACCATTTTTTATATAACTGCTCATTTCCTACTCTATTTAAACATAGAGGAACAGTTTTGATATTATCCAGTTTTTAAAGACAGCAAGGAAAAGGAATGGGACAAAATCTGTAACCCCCACATAAAATCATCATGATTGATCCAGTGATCCAAGAACCAAACTTCTTTACACAAAGATAACAAGTTTTAAAAACATGCCATTACTTTTGAATTATTTCAGAAAAATAGCAAACAACATTGTTTATACTCTAATGTCAAGTCAGGATGTATATGGGAAAAATATAGTCCAATACAACACCAACACCTCTGTTAAAAAAAATGGGGTGGGATTGCATTACACAGCCAGAAAAGAAACTTCTCTGGCTAACTGCGCCACCTTTTGATTTAAATTTAAAAGAGAAATTAAATAATTGTCCAGTCCCTACAAGAAAACACTTATTTAAAGATATTCCTGTAGACTTAAAAATGGGTTCACGAGCTTACTTTATTTGTTTCTTACAGAGAAGTACTGGGCTGTAGACTTCAGTATTGCTCTTATGGTTAAAAGCCAGTTCAGCAATATAAATGCAAAAAATATATTCAATCTTGCTGTTTTGTTTTTTTGTAATAACAGCATACACATTAAAATCAATAAAGCCGGGCAAATGGCAGAGTAGTGGTTTAGTAACCTTAGCACTGTTAGCTAAGTATACAATCAACTCTAGAACAAATGCTTCATAATCCGTTAGATTCTCCTATGTAAATCTATACTCGTACAACCCTGGGAAATACGAAAGCTTTACTTCTGATTTTTTTTTTCCCTAACATTTAAAACGTATCAGCTGTAAGCCCTAAATTACAGCCAACGTATCGCAATTTGCACTGAAATCTCTAGTCAGACATGAAATTAAACAGCACAGATATTCAAAGGAGTTACAGCATGCATTTAAATACAATAACCACGTCCTACCTTGCATCCAAACATCAACGATAAAGTGTTGTTGGTGCATGCAACTTTGCAGTGGCAAATCATTGGTGTAAAGCAGTCAGGATTTCTAACAATAGGGCACATTCCTTTAGTGCTGCAGTAGTGGCAGCCTACTGAAGGCTAAAAACAAGTAGCTAATACAGCACATGGAGTGGCAACATATGCTGCTCAACAGCTAGCTTTTCTCTTGCTGGTCAGAAGCAGCCTGCTTGAATCTCTACCTGTGTCCCATTCAGCCATCCCCTTCTTTGTTGATGAATCAACGATGCAGCGTTGATCACGAATCTCAGGATTTCCCTTCCTCTGGGAAATTAGTTTTTACATCGGGGGGAAAAAAAAAAAAAAAAAGGAAAAAAAGAGAGAGAAATGGAAATGAGGGGGACTAGCAGGTGTGGCAGTATTAGCATGTAAAAGGATGTAAACGCCTACTCATAACAATCACATAAGATTGTCATGCTAGCTGAAGTGGGCTGAAATTATTCCATCGGAAGAAAAATACTGCAGCTCCTGATTTGGTAAAAAGCCAGTGAGTTGCTGCAATACATAGTCATTGTGGGGAGAGAAGAGAAAAAAAAAATTACTTATCTAAGAAGCCAGAATCCTCAGCCTTTATCAATATGCATTCCAGTAAGGATTCCCTTTCCAGCGCCTCCCCGAGAAAAAAAAATCAAATCAGTTGCAACTCCGGAGAAGCGATGACCTTTGCTTTCCCCAAAAAGATGAATCCCAGCATGAAACAAACTGTGCTCAAAGCTGAAAATCCCCGATGCTGGGAGTTTGCAATCAGAGAAATACAAGTAACATTTATCCAATCCTGGCTTGCCACATGGGAGCTTTCTCCGGGCACAAATTTACAAATAGACAGGTTGAAGGATTGCAGGAGACACTGAATAAAGATATGAAGTTACACGGAAAATGCACCAGCATGAAGCTTAAAACGCAGCCCTCTTTAAACTCTGCTTTTGAGGCAATGTTAACTACTGACTCCAGCTAGTGCTGTTATCCTATAACCTGCAAAGGGCTTGCTGTATTTCAGAAATGCAATAATTGCAGAAGTTTGGGAGCATAACGCTGGTTTGGATTCAGTTACAGCTGTCGCTGTTCCTTCAGTTAAAGCAACACCAGCTGAAAATGCATAATAAAGCATTTGGATGAGCAAACCGCTAGCTGTGCTTTTTAAGAGGATTATTTATATCAGAAGTTGGATGAATATATCCTCCAGTTTTAGGCTCGGTCATGGCAGACACACAAATATAAAACAAAAAGGCTATGATATAGAAAGCAAAGCGATGTCTTCAACGATTTCACAGCTGATAGCAAGGTAAACCCAGCAGTTGTTTCACAGCAACTTGACCCTGCTTTTTTTGCGACTCGCTAAGCTCTGCCCATCAAATTAGAAACTCTCTCTAAAGAAATGAGAGCAGCTTGTCTCCCTGGCAATCGCAAGTGAGTTCTTAAGGCACAACTGAAACAATTTTCCATAATAAACCCGAACTAGAAATTTGTTATACAACAGAATGGAGAAAATGGCAAATGGAGGTCTCTGTGTGTAGCCAGGTCAAGCAAGACAGGGTGAATGGTAGAGAATTTTTAAAATGATCTACCTGAGACTGCAGACCCTAATGTAGGAGACCTTCTCTGTTAAGATTTTATATGTATGTGGATGTATATAAGTGTGCGTGTATTGCATGTATGTATATATCTAAATTTGAAGTAGAATTTCTTCAGTATAACTATTTCTCACTTAGTGAAGTTCAAAAACCTAAAAGAATCATTCTCTTAAACAGCTTTGATCCTACTCCTTCACCATACAATAACTTTAATTTTTATCCAATTTTTGTGTGTAGCTAAATTTCAACTTGGTATAATACTTTCTGATTATTGTTTCTCACTCTATATTTTTGAACTTAGAGCTTTCAAGAGCCCCAGCTCAGTAAAATGACAGTACTTGCTAGACTGAAGTGGCAGATAGAACTGCTCCACGGTCAAGAGTTACAACCCAGTTCCATTTCTGAAGATTTATTTCTCACAAATAGCAGGCTCTTACAAGCCAGTGTCCTCAATTCACTCAGCTCATACTTTTTCCCTCACAGCCTGGACACGAGCGTTACATGTCATGGGAGTTTCCTACGCGGAGGCCAATCAATCAGCTATCAATAATCGAAGTTTGCCTGACCTGTTAGTCCGGCACTTCTTTCTGACTCGCTGTGCTAGTTATCATCTGAAGCGGTGACTGAGGCTGTTTAGAAACGTACCACGGCGACAAACAGCAGCCGTAACATTGCTGAATCTTTGATCTGTTTATTCCTAGCTTGCCTGTCTCATTATTAAGCTATATGTTATACAGATTTTCTTTCAAGTACTGTCTCTCGCATAACCAGCACTGGTGTAAATATAGAAAAGTGTAGTTTCCATGACAATACATTCCATAGTTACAGCCAGCAGCCACTATCATTAAAACATGAATCACTGTGCTACCTTAAGGTGTGAGCACACTACATCACTGGCCTTAGAAGCGTTAATTTGGGATGGGGGTGGCATGACAATATTTTTAGGAGACACTACTACAAAATGCCAGAAAACTGTGCTATTTAACTGTTTTAGCAGTTCTAATATCCACCCATCTTAGACATTTAAGTGATCAGTAACGCTCTCAATCTGTCCTAATAATTAGCATTTCTAATATAAGAACGCATCGCATCTGCACTTTTCAATGTTTTAAACACAATGTCCTGATTTAAAACTGGACTCATAATTGCACAAATGTGATTTCCGATTAATGTTCACAGGACCTAATTAAAGTCACCTGCATTTAATTCCAAATTAATATTTCAAAGAAGGGCAAGAAAACCATCCAGTTAGCCTCTTGGATCTTTTGGATCTGACTGCATTCAGCTGGCTCGTGCTCTCAAAAGGGAGGACATATCTGTTCATTAAAATTCCCATTTCTTCCCCAGTCCCTGATTTTCAACGTGACACTATTGCAGACTTTCAACCAGAACAGGTTTTGCTTGTGATTTCATTTCAATGTTAAGATGCATCAAACACCAACCACCCAAGTATTGCACAAGGCAAGAAATACATCCCTTCACACTTAAACTAATTTTTGCTTTCAAGTGAAAAACAGTTACCTGACATACACTCATTTGGGAAAAGATCGGAAAAGGAAGATTTACTCCAATGACAGATTGGAATAATAACTTATATCACAATTGGCCAAGACATTTATTTCAATTAAGTGACAACAACATATAGAAAACTGCTATAAAAAAACATTTGCTCAGAGGTCTTCCTCTACCTTTTTTTTTTTTTTTCCAATAGCAGTCATCATATGCACAGTAGTAAATTGCTAATTGCCAGGAGAGGCATTTAAATCCCAGTCATACTGCAGAAGTAAGGGTTCTTGGAAAACCTATATCCACATTTTTGCTCTGTCTGACGGGATACGCAGAAGTACATACATTGTGGGTGTCACTGTGTGAAAAAGAGAGTCCACAGATCTGCTGAGTTTTGTGAGCCCTCCGCCTCTCTTTGGCCTTGAATGCGCCGATCCAGCCCACTTGCTGGCCACCGCTGTGCTGCCACAATGAAGTGCACCTCTTTGGCTGTTAGCAAAAGGGGATGCTCCCAGCAAATGGAGGTGTAGTTATTGTCTGAAACTTCGAGTACAATGACCCCACCAGTGAATAGAATTCACTTAGTATTGTCTGAGCTTGGTCTTTGCAAAAGTTATTCTATCCCTCACCTGCTGGGTTTGGGAGTAACAAGAACTGTTGCTCCTCTTATCATTTCCATTTGGTCCATTCAGCTGGTAAAATTTCTTGTGCTCTACCAGTCTCTCTGGCAGTTGCTTTCACCCAACCTTTCCAGGTTCTCTGATGATAATCTGCCTTTCACAGTGCACCATTATGTGGAAACAGATGAATTAGAACAACTTGAGTTGCTTTTCTGGAAGTATTATGGTCATGTTTGCATAGTGTTTCCTTGCCTAATGTTTATATGCCTCCTCCTATGCTGGACCTAGCTCACATACTGATACTGAGCCCTGCACATGACATATCCTGTGAGAATCAAGACCACCAATATAGATAAGAATAAAGTAAAGACTTGGAGAGTCACAAAGAATTTCTAGATTCACCCTTGACTATATTAGGATATTTGATTGATTGTTTTTTTCAAATTTCCTGCCATGTCTGTTGAGGAAATTGCTTAAGTTTGTGTATTATAGTATAGATTTGTGTATGTCTCCTTTCTTATTTTCACTTCTCCACTTTTTGTTCCATTGCTGCACCATGAAAAATTCCTCTAACCCCTTATTACATCCATTAGATATCAGAAGATCAAGATGATCTATAGACCCTTGGCCAAGCTATATGCATTGTTACTTTCTTCTAATCTTTTCTTAGAATTCAAAATCACCTGCTCTGTTGCTCTTCTCTGAATTCCCTGTACACTAATCAAGCCTCCTAAAAACCAAACCTGTCTCTGACAGTGATTAAAGAGAAGTTGTCTTCTCAAAGAATCACATTAGATGAAAGAAAAAAGCTTGTTACACCACAGGCAGCATGT
>KZ506161.1:134493-148737 GCA_002844005.1 Limosa lapponica baueri | reverse complement strand
ATAAATTCTAAACAAGCAAAAGGAGGCAAGGACACCTTTGACACCAAAGTCACAAAGGCTTTTGTGGCTCAGGAGTGGATGTTTGTTCTACTTTCTTTTCTTTTGACATAACAGCAGCAAAGATGGATAATTTGAAGCCTATAAATCTTGCTCCCAGCCGCAAGTCATGCTTCCAGGGAAGTCAGTGGCAGAACTCCAATGGGTCAACTCCTTCTCTGAAATTTTGACAATGTTTGGTGAAGGGGACAAAAGGCAACTTGCTTCAAATAAAGATTTCTGAACAAAGATGGAGAACATGATGTTTTGAAGCCAAATTCAGAAGTCTATTCTTCAGTCTCAGAATGATGCTAAATATTGGGGTTTGCACTCCTTCACAATTTCCATAGCACTTGCTGTGGTGGCACTGTCACAGCTGAAAATGCCACTCAGCTCAGTAGGTATTGCCATCCAAAGGACACCCAGCCCTTCCCTGTGCCCACTTTTTACCAGTTTTCACAGAACGTGTACCTTCATAGGGCCGTAAACATGATCGCTGCTTTATATTCCACTGCTCTGACATCAAATATCTGTATAAAGAGAGACCCATATGTCTTTTAGCTCACAAATGTGCCAACTGAGCTATAGACTTAGCTGGATTTGACCCCAGAAGGAAAATGTATAGGGAAAATTGACTTTCTAAGTGACAAAGGGTACTCACTAGTTTTGTTTAATACGATGACAGTAGCACCTCACTGGCGCTCATCTGAGTTATCATGTTAGCTGGCACTTGAACTAAATCACTGCTGAAATGCATGAAATGTCTGTCAACAGAGAGCACAGATCTCACCGCTGGAATGGCAAAGCACTGAAGCTGATTGTTGGGATTGCTAAGGCCTTCTTGAGATACAGCAATGTCTCAATATAGCCTATGAGCTAAGTGAAAATCGAAAATTCTGAACATGACTAATTCAGAGCTTATAAAGCACTTACTAACACTGATTGCTATAATTATAATGCCAAAAACATCAATAACTTTGAAATAATTATAAAACAATTTGGATACTAGCTGCCAAGCCCTAAAATAAAAAACTTGTATAGCTTATTACCTGAAAATTCATGAAGTACTCTCTCTGAATTTCCCACCATCTGAGCACACAAAAGCCAACACTCGCCCTTGTTCTTGCAAGAGGTTTTTTTCCTAAACAAAACTTATTTGTATATTTTTGAAGCCTGAATTTAAAGAGAGCCCTTTGCTTGTGCAGCTTCTCAATCTTAAGATTCTCCAACATTTCTAACAAGCTTTGTCCAAAATATACAATATCCCTTCCATGCATCTGTCTTAGTACTCCTTAACTTTTTAGATGTGTTTCTGCTTGATAAATTCCATATAGGAAAGGGTCAGTTTTGAAGCTCATCCAGATGTTCTCAATGTATAATAAGTGAGAGTAGGTAGAAAAAAAATCATAGACAGTGTTACTAAGGGGACAAATGTTTTTGAGCTATGCTTTTTTCCTTCCTTAAGTAATCTACTGCTTATAACCATTACATTCCTCCCTCACAAATCTTTCTTCTTGGAGAGTGCTGGCCCTTACCCTGCTCTCCCATCTATTTCTCTTCCACTCCTCCTTCCATCTGCTCTGGTAAACCCATTAAATCTGCATTAAGAGCTGTGAAAAGAAGAATGTTTGACAAACTGACTTGACTGCTGCTGACTCCGGTATCATCTGCTGTCATTTGCCTCCATTGCTGTCAACTTTAAAGGTCAAAGAAAAGAGTAAGCGCAGCTCCTGAGGGGCAGCACTTCTGGGGAAGCAGGCTGGCATCTTCCACCGTCTATAGCAGCTGAGTTTGTAATAATGGCTTTAAAATGTTCAAAGGCTTTTGTTTTCTGTGCCACTCAAGTTGCAAAACTGGACTCAGCCCTTCACACAGTTTGGGTGAATTTTTTTGCATTATCAGTTTTCATGTACTGACACATGGGTAAAAGTTCTCTGAAGTTTTAATTACAAATGAGTTCTGAAACCCAAATCACCTGTTTCCAGGAGAATGAAAGATGCATAAGCAGACACTGATATACCAGGCACTGGTATAAACACAGAAATAGACTTGTCTCATTCACAAGATCTGTCAAGAAAGGAAAATGCTAGCAATTCAGAACTTGAGTTCATTAATTAAAATGGCAAATAAAGACCCACATTTTAAACCTGGCTATCTAACGTAGGTAATTAACATTAGTTTATCTGCTGAGGTGAGTGACAAAAGATGAGTACTAAATGTATTCCTGTTAAAAGACTTAGTCACATAATCTTATGCACAGACATTTGAAAATTAGTCCCTATTTTATCATTATCCATGTGCACTCATGCAGACAATGAACAGAGACAGAAAGCTTAATATCATACAACCAAATTTCCATATGACACAATTTACGTAAGGCTACCTTTTCTATTTCTTTTCACTTAGTCGACCCCATTACGGTAAAAAAGTCATTATACACATTGACAGGAATTTTTCATTTGAGAGCTCAGTGACATCAGTTTTGCAGTGGACAAAGTTTACAAATAGTAAACGTTTGCCCTCCTACTTCTGATTCTTATTTTGCATTTAAGTTATAATCCTTCCCTTCAATTCTCTATAAAAGCAGCAGTAAAACATATTTTTCCATTTTTCTGACATTTCCAGAGTGCGCTGTTTCTTAGATCATTATTCTGGCTACTTCTCTCGATACAGTCTTCTCTTTTGCACTGCTTGCCAATTTTTTTTCTTTCTTTTTTTTTTTTTTTTAAATCTAGTTCCTGTCAATCTACTGCAAACTTTCTCAGAAGTTGCATTTGGCACAGGAATTTCTTTTTTTACTATAATCTTAAACTTTCATATCTTTCCCATCTGTTTTATATGACAGTAATGAGAGTCTTAAAATGGGACTCTATTTCTGCAGTGTTCCAAAAATGCCTTCTGTGCTGTATATTGTTTAGTAATACTCTTTGCATAGAGCCATTAATCTCTAAGGGCCAGATGCTGATAGTGGGTTTTAGTGCCCTCAACTTCCATTAGAGTCAGAAAGAGGCGAGGATACTTCTCATTTCGCAGGAAGTGATCAGTGCTTGGCAGAAGCAGATGCTAATTGGCCCATTGGGAGAAACATAAATGCACAGCTATGTGTAAGTGTGCTTGTTTTTGTTCACGACTAACCACAGATTAACCTCATAGTTTGTCTGAAGTAAATAGCAGTTGCTATTTTTTGCTGAACTTTTATATTCCTATACTCAGAAGCTGCAGCAAAAAAACTAAAAACTTCTCTCAATTCAGTTTGCTTCACTGAAAACTGTTTTTTCAGTAATAAAAATGTATTCACTGAAAGAATAAAAATGAGAAAATGTATCTCTCAACTCGAAAGTGTGAATGGTAAAAACAGCACAAAGCAGCATTACCAAATTTTCAGTGTCTAAGCTATAATCTAGACATTTATCAACTTGAATAGTTTCTGTTAGGCCAAATGGAGAATATCTGTAAACATTCCTAACCTATTTTTTCTCATAACAAGGAAATCTAATGTCCGTATGCTCCAGTCCCAGGAACCACCTCTAGATGCTAGTAACCTGAACGACATGGAAAAAGAACAGACTCCATTTATGTGCCACTTTATTTCATAATAATAACAGTCCAACCCACCCATTGGAAAATATATAAAGATAGACTTGGTTTACTCTTTCTAAACAAAAATAAACCTTTTTAAGTGAACTTTCTTTAGTAAGGTAGGACTTTGGCTAGAAGAGTTATTGAAGAGGAGGTATAGCTCTTAGATCTTCGTGAGTCTCAGGTATTTTATTTCCTTCCTTGCTGGTCCACCCATAATGCGTCTGGCAATCCATTACTTGTACTATCATGCTTCTAATGAAGGTAAATCAAGCTGAGATTGTACAATTCAGTTTTATAAGATATTACCCGTGAACAGGAATCAAGAGGTTTTAAAGTCCAGCAGAGATGAGACACAGGACTGGGGGTACTGAAGTACTGGGCAACTCCATCTTCCAATCTACTCCGTGTCTCTAGGCACAACATGGGAACATTTGTCTGGACTTTTCAGTTAGACTAAATCAAAAAATGAATATTAGTGATTCCTTCCTTGCATGATGATGAAGTAACATTCACCTCCAGAAAAAGAGTGAAAATCCATTTCCAGAAATACTGCAAGCCAAGTGGAGATAGGTTTATTCTGACCAGAGATAGTGGATTATTCATTATTTTGTGGGATTTCTGGCATGATCACTATCATCCCTACTATAATGTAGTCCTCCTTGTACAGCATCAGCAAAATCCCAACAAATTATTTTGTAAAACCTTGCTGGAAGCAATGAGAAAACAGGTATGTTCTTGAAAGAAATCTTTGCACTGAGCAGCTTTGGCAATTGCTGATTATTTGAGAAAAAGAGGCCAGTTTGACCCTAAGATATATGCTGAATAGTTTTACATTTATATTCACAGAGTTGCATTCCTACTTACAAACTGCGAATACTGTGTATGAGAATTGCTAATAGTAAAATTAACCTTATTTAAATTGAGTTCTTTAAAATATCAATGTTTCCTCTAAGTCATGTTGGATACACCTACACGAGCAAATTTAACAGCACTATCAAAATTTGCTGGGTGCCAGGAGTCACTTGACTTTACTATTATGTTATGAAAATTTCTAGCAAGATTTTGACCCATGTGAATGAACATTGGCCCAGAAAATCCCTGGGCATGGTTCAGTAGATAGCATGGGCCAAGCTCCATTCCCAAAAAGCATTTAGATACATCTTCACTGCTTTGGAGAAGAGTAGAGCTTAACAGTGTGGCTGTAAGCTCTTCCATGCCTGTAGGACTCTGGGCCTTGGGCTGCTTAGGTCTACCCTCAGCTCCTAAAATCAATGAAGAGAGAGAGGCACCTCCAGAGGGCAATTTCTCCATTTAACTTGGGTACCTGTGTGAAGTATAAGTATCCTTCTGAGGTGCCCTTTCTTCTCTCTCTGTATCTCCACTGACTACAGAGAGATTTAGACATTTATCATTTAGACATCTAACATGAAGGCAAATCCCACCTTAAACTACAGTGATAGTAAAGCCGCACAGGGCATGCTATCTGGGTGTTCTCCTCTGTAGATCTGTGGTCTAATGGAAGGAATTGGGGGAGGCTCGGAAGAGAAATTGTCTTGGTGTTATTGTTGTTCATATTATATCTGTTCTATAACTATTATTTTTTATTTTTTCCCCATCACCTCCTGACTCCAGAGGAAGTTGGGGCTCCATTGCACCATGCAGTGTGTGAAATCACAGGATAGGGATTTAACGTCTAAACAGAACTACAGATGGAAAAGTGAAGCCTCAGTCTCAGGCTACACGTTAGCCAGTGTAGGCTGAGAGCTAGACACTCAAACACAAGGAACAGGAGAATAAGGCTCTTTCAAACTTCAAGATGTTTGATGCTCACTGAAACGTTCTCTGCAAACTGGTGCTTACCTTCTGTAACCCCAGAAAAGGTTTTGCACTGAGTTTAATTAAACTGGTCTTTGGAGACATGGAAAAATACAGCTCATTTTTGCATTTTCCACTATATTTTTCTTCCACCAGAGCTACCTTTCCTCCTCCTGCCCCCAGTAAGAATAGGACTGGACACCTGCAGGAGAGGTGGATTGGGGTTCACCAGGGCAAAAAGCAGAACAAGAGACAATAGGACGTCTCTGTGAAACTGGCCTGTGCCACTCCATTTCTATACGAGGTGTTGATCATGCTAGAACAGAGTAATGTGGGTTTGCTAGTTCACCAAGATCCATTGCCTCTCTGGACAAAAGGGAGTTTGCAGACAGAGTCGGCTGGCAGCGGTCCGCAGGGAGGAAATCGAGGAACAGCCAAGCCCAGAGGGGATCCTGATTCTCTATTAGCACAGGGTTTGTTTTCTTTGTTAATGAAGCCAAAGCCCTTGAAAGGGGAGAACTAGGCATTTTCTAAATGGAAATTGTATTCTTAGAGTGAGTGTTGGCACCGTTAGTGATGTGTCAGATCAGGCGCTGTCCTGCAGAGATGAAGTGGGACAGGAGAGTCGGAAAAAGGAGCTGGTTGAAAAATGCACTGTACAACAACTTTTAAAGGGACTAAATTTCCTCTGCTTTATACAAAGCATTTTTTTTTTATGTAGAACTCTTGCAATGTATGAAATACTTTAGTAGAGATTAAGTCAGTGGGAAATACTGGATACTGATGAAACGTAATAAAGCTTAGTTCTCCATGCAGCTCGTGGATGAAGTCTGTTCTGTTCATGTTTCATATTCTGATCCAGTTGCTCGTTGAAAATAGCACTATTTTGGTTTTTGCTATTCCACATCACCAGCTTTCCCATGCTAGAAGAGATGGAGCAGCAGCTGCTGAGAAGTTCAGCGTCTTGAATTCATTTGCCACTAGATGGCAACTGCTTAACTTTCCCACAACGCTGCAGAAAACCTGTAAAGCATGAGCCGAGCGTCTTCTCCAGACAGACTGCTCGGGTACAGTTTCATAATACTCTTTCTTTGCAGCTCTCTAAAGATTAGCTGGTAATTAGGTCAACTCAGGACAATATTTGCAGAAGCACACATGTTAAAACAGAAGTGCAGTTTAAAGGTAGAAAGGTAGGAAATCACTCATTACGGCCATGGCTTCTTTAAAGGCTATCCACTCCAACCCCCCTGCCATGAGCAGGGACATCTTCAACTAGATCAGGTTGCTCAGACCCTGGTCCAACCTGACCTTGAACGTTTCCAGGGATGGGGCACCTCCCACCTCTCTGGGCAACTTCTGCAGTGTTTCACCACCCTTATTGTAAATAAATTATTCCTTGTATCTAGTCTAAATCTTCCCTCTCTTAGTTTAAAACCTTTACGCCTTGTCCTATTGCTACAGGCCCTACTAAAATGTCTGTCTCCATCTTTCTCATAAGTCACCTTTAAGTATTTAAAGGCTGCAATAACGGTCCCTTCCAACCCAAACTGTTCTATGATTCTGTGATTCTAAACCTTTCAGCCTCAGATCCTAGCTCTGAGCTAGGGGCTGTAATCAATAACTGCCAGCAGTCTCTCATTTTATTTCCCTTACTTTGTTTTGTAGAGGTAATAAATATTGAGCAGTTATTCAGTTTCTCATGATACAAAGACCAGCATCTCACAATAAAATTGACAGCCTCAAAACGAAATGCTTCGATTCTCAATGATTTCCTCTTTTGCTTGAAATTATTCACTGAATTTAAGTAGGATTTGTGTGCAGGTCACATTCAGAGCCTTTCTGTAATTTATTTAGTAAAAAAAAAATGTTCTTCATAAAAATAAATACATCCATACAGCCCATGCAATAATCATTAAAAAATAAAGCATTGCCTAGTTGGAAAGGCACATCCTGACTGAGACCTCCTCCCACACGCTCTCTCTCTCTCTAAAAAATGTCTGCTATAAAACGGAACTTGCTTCTACTTTTTTGTCACACTAGTATTATCTGGAATTACTCTGCTGGTATTATTTGACTCAAACTGATATAAATTGTATTGGAATCAAGTACAGTATTTTCAGACAAATAATAACACTCAAAATGATCTATAATCTTTCTCTTTTTTCAGGAGTTTTAACTTACAAGCAAGAACTGGAAGAGATATCTGTATTTTTGTACTGATGAACTGACAGGGTTTAGCAGGGCTTTTTTTCTCTTGTAAAGAATATCTAGTACATGCCTTACTGATACAGATTGTATGCTGAAAAGATTTCCCAGAATTAGATTTTGTACCAAAGTTAGTGACATATTTCTAAAAGATGTAAAGCCCACACTAGATAATTTACTTTTGATAATTACCTCAATTATTTACTGGCAATCTAACCTCAAAAGATCCTCAGGATCCACTGGAGTAAGAAGCAGCAAAGTCCTTTAGCTACTCTTTCTTGAGAGATTTCTTTCTTGATGCTGAGGAAGACTCTCATCTTCCCATTGAACAAGGAAAAAGTTTGTACAAGGAAGAAGTTTAGGTAAATTTATGCCTAGGGTTACACAAAATGGTTGCCTGTGACAGCAGGGCACTAAATCACTGGACTTTCACCAGAAAGAAGAACACTCAAGAAGAACATCAGTTAGAAGTGGTGACGTGTAGTTTTACCTGTCCTTAGTCTCCACACTTGATGAACTCATCTGTGAAGTACTAGCAACTGGTGGACACCTTTTTGGCTGCTTTAGGAAGGGATGTACATTGTGATTTTGCAATGATCATACGTGGATTTTGTAGTCATTCTTTAGAGTTAGAAATAACATAGACCACTTGGATGGAAAGAAATAAAAACTAAAACACCTGCTCAACACCTGAACAGAACATGCAAAAACTGGGACAAACCATAAATCATAGAACTGGAGGAAAGGGCACCAAACCTCAGAGTGCCTTTGAAAGCAACCAGAATTTCCCAAAACCATACTAACACCACAAACAGCTCATAGCCGAGACAAGCAACCTGCCTCAAGCAATAGTGACTGGAAAACACGAAAAGAGCAATAATGTCTTACAGCATCATCGAAATAGGAATTCCTGAGGTTTAATGAATAAAAAGGCATTGGTGGCTGAGGCAACTGCCAGTGAAAATTCATTTAAATATTTTTGGACTATGAGTTGGTACACTCTTGGCTGGATTTTCAAAAGTTTCCTAATTTGTACTGACATTTCTTGCACCTCCAATAGCATTTACATGACTAATAACTTGGCCAAAGAGACAAGTTTTCTGCCTGTGAGTCATAAAACGAACATAGTTGAAAAGAGAAGATAAATAGCCAAATTGAGACAACTTTGGAAACATAAGCTTCTTTCACCAAATAGACATCAGATAGTGTATCATGTACAAGCCATGTTCAGTAATAAAAAAGAAGTATATGCATTTGTTTACACTGGCTTCATCTGTGATTACCCAGTTTAGTATAACCCAACTAGTACTACCACAATCTGCGGGTTTTTTTCCTGGTTGTCTTTAGACTTTTGGCAAAACTTTCAAAAACACTGAAGTAGCTTAGTGATTTAAGACCAATTTTTTAAAAAATTAAGGTCATATCTAAAAGGCAGGTTGGACTTTAGACATGGTAGCCTGGAAACTGAAAGCCAGCTGACAGCGTGAAGCTCTGTCTGGGTTCATTTGCCTTGCCAGGAGAGAGGCAGGCAGGGGCAGAATCCCCCTGACTTGGCTGTTTCTAGGATTGTTGGTTTGTTTTGGTTTTTCTTTTCCCCCCTTTCATCTCCACCTCCCTGGCTCTGAGTGTCAAAGAAACAACACAAAATAGAGAATTTAACGAGAGCTTTTCTCTAATTCCGCCAAGTGTGAAATTACTAGTAAAAATTGAGTCTATCTACCCTATATTCCACTGAGGAATTGTTACCAAGGAGCACTGTGCCTCAGTCGCCCACCCTGGTGGGCAACTTGACTACCACTTCCAGATGCCCTACACTTGTGTTTCCATATCTCACATTTGTACAGAGATAGATGAGAGTTTAATGTCTAATTTTAGGCCAAACTTTGCCTAAAGTTTGTCTAAAGAAATCCACAAAAACGAAAGATTTTGTTTTAAAATACTGCAGAATAAAGGTTGTTGGCTTTTATTTTGAAAAGTATGTATTTTAGTTGCCAAGCTAAAATGTAAAACACTAAAGAGGTTTGATATGTTTCAGTTCACATGAACAATTTTATTCCCTTTAAATCGTCATTTACTTTGTTTTCATTGGCCAGCAAAATTGAAGTCAGTTATCCACACTGTTCTACATGAAAACCTGGCAACTCAAGTGGAATGCAAGAAAGAAGGTGGGTAATAAGCAGTCAACACATTGAAGTAAGACCTTTTAATAGCCCTGAGAAATGTACCAAATAAGGCACCACCCGAGTTTTCAATTCAATCACTGCAATATTATTCGTGTTTGTTTTCTTTCTAATACATTAATCTTATGCTACATAATGTTTTATTTGAATATATTCTGAAATATTTCTCTTTCCTTTGGTGACATTTCCAAACCTAATGAAATTTAAAGGGAAATAAAAGAATATTCTGTGCTTCTGTAATAATTATCCAGCAAGTTTATTTCTATGAAAATTTAAATAAATATTAAAAGGAAGTCAGTTAACATCTAAGGAATAAAGGGCTAGAATAAATAAATGGCAGTTGTTTATACAGAAGGAATTACTCCATAGAGGTCTACTATTGCCAAGGCATCACATTCAGTCATTTGTTCCCTGGAAATGGGTCAGCAGCCACAGACCTTGATTTCTCCAAGATCACTTGCAGTTGCTGAGCCCGGTCCCTTCTGCATTTGGAACAATCATCAAGCTTTTAACAATATGCAGATGATTTTGGTATGAAAAGAAAAATGCCCTGCAGATTCAGTAAGTATTTATCCTGCAGTAATGGGAACCCAGAGCTATTTTGCAAAAATGGTACCCATAGACTTGAATTCCTACTTAGAGAATCATAGAATGGTTTGAATGTTTGGAAGGGACCTTCAAAGATCATCTAGTCCAACCCTTCAGCTACTAGCTAGTCCAATTACTTCAGCTAGGTATCTAGTTTGTCCTGTCTTCCACCTTCCATCCCCACTCCCAATGTTTTTTTCCTCTTTCTCACCTAGACAGAACACTATTTGAAAGAGTTTCGGGTTTATCATCTTCAGTGGCAATGAGCTCATCCCCCTAATGCTGCACTCCAGACTCTAGCCCTCTGCAAAATATCACATCAAATTCAAGATCTGGAGACTAATTTTCAATGTCCTCCTTAGGGCAGGCCTTAAAAAGAGTGAGAACCTCCTCTAAGCAGAACTATGACACTGGCAGCTTCAAAGAGGACTCTGAGCAGCAGGACAGGAGCTTCTGGCCCTGCAGAAGGGACAAGACTAATGAGAGGTCTCTCTCACTTCAGTGAGCTTTCCCACTGCTCCCACAACACGCAGCAAGAAAAGCCCAAGGAAGAACAGGGGAAGACAAGAAGGAAGTCATACAAGAAAAAAAAGTTAACAGAATTCTTAAATAATAACTTGGGCTGCCTCAGGGAAAGTAGGTTTAGACACCTAACTCTGTGAGATGGGTGTCAGCTCTGAGGGGGGAGAGATACCACAAAAAATGCAGGGTGAGACATTGTACACAAAGCACCTTCACTCCAGTCCATGGCGTGGGGTCCCCCACTGCTGGCCCCAGTGATAAACTGCTGGTTTATGCTGCAGAAATAAACTGCCTGGGGCTTTTCTGCGCAGCTTCTGATGGGAGCATGTGGCATTTTTAAAGGAGTGGTAAATTCCAGTTTATTGTAGACCCAGGATGCTGATACAGGGGGTTTTACGAGGAGACACCGCTTTGCTTCTTGCTACATTTATTAATTCTGCTATGTGCTTCTTCAGTGTTCTTCCTATTTGTTCCTCTCTTCTGTTCCCACATTCCATCTTCCGATCCTCCCTTATCCACTTCTTTATACTTTCAGCGCTTTAACTGCACTGGCATATTGACAGGGTCTCCTGTAGTTGCATTATTTCCAGCACATTCCTATTGCCTAGTTTTAGTATTTCCATAATGAACCGGAAAAGCATTCTTTTTCAGTGGACTAAAACCATGTTTTCATGTAGCCCTGTTGTGCCAGAGTTAGGCTGAGTGTAGATCCAATGCTTGAGTTTAGTAAACTCATATGGAGTTTCATGTCAACTCACCTCCCAAATGAGCACTACAGCGCATAGTTTAAATAAGTCATTTCAGTTCACACCTAATGCAAAGATAAAGGGCAATGTGCTAGGGCTTGGGAGAAGGTTGGTGAAGTACAGCTGGACTGGTATTGAATTCAGTCATACCAAGTCCCTTTTTTAATTATGCCTTGAAGTGGCATTTAAGGCACATAAATAAAATTAATCTTTGGGAGCTGCTATAAATATTCATAGTCAAAGATATAATAAAAAGAGGCCTGAAGAAACTAGAAAGAAAATTATATCAGCTTGGAAAAAGGAAAAAAATGCACCCAGCAGAGGGAAACCTCAGTTAATTTTTAATAAACAAATTAATAAGCTTGTGATAATGAAATAAACTAGATCAGAGTATTCTGTGTGCAACAATGACAGTTCAAACTTACTAATTTTGCATATTTTAGCCTATGTAACCATCCGAAGCACTGAAGGGCAATGAGATGTACTTCCAGCTACTTGCAGACAATCCCTTAAGAAGCCTTTGCTAGAGAACACTTTCAGTTTAATCTGATATAAAAAGCAATCAAAAAGCAGATGAGAGCAACAACCAGATTCCGTTAAGTTTCCTCCAGCCTGTTTGTTAATTACCAAGTGTTTCAGCTGTAGTCCTATTGTTCCCAGCCTGCTGTACCATACCTCCTCCTCCCACTCGCTCCTGCCGAATAGCTCTTGTTCTGCACCTTTTGGCACCAGCATCACTCCAACGGCAGACTGATCCCCCCCCCGCCTCCCCGCTGCACACCCCCACTTTCAATTCTTGCCATTACACACGTAGACAATTTGTCTCCAAAGCACAATGCAGCACCACACACAGATTAATGCTGCGCTCCACCCAGGCTAATAAATATTATTTCTCAGCAAATGCATTTCTCTCTGCTGCATACATAAAGCGCTCTACTCTCACCGCAGACCACGGCGCCTGTCCATAAGCTGATGCTGTAAAATAAAAGGAGGACTGAAGCAGAGGTAACCCCATTGACATCTGGACTTCCTCACTCATAGAAAAGGAAAAATACCTGTCACATTAGTTCAGATGTTTGGCATAAGAAAATTTTCCTTTGTATGTATATTCCTCTTTGTACTTGGAAATAGAGAATCTAGTTCACAAGCCAGTGGAGGAACCTACAAGCAGTTAATTTGTATACATCTAAGACAAAATATCTCCCAATACTCTAATAGGCACAAAAGAATGTCTCCTCTAACAGATTTAGGCCCATTTGCTGCAATTTTTATATTGCTGCCATCAAAGTAAATAGTCTCTGCGTGTGAGCCCTGCTGCATAAATTTCACATGTTCATCACTAAATTAACTTCAAAACTCTACAGTGCTCAAATAAACGTCTAAGAATTGATCTCATGTATATCAAAGCCCCTCTTCTCCCATATCAAGCAGCACTGATAGGAATAGGAGTATGCTGACGTGTGAACGCCGCACTTCTTGGTGCACAGACTCTGAAAAGGGACTTCCCAGCTAAAATCTGCCAACGAAGTTTGGCAAAATTCTGCATGGCATTTTTTTTGCAAGTTGGAATTCCACTTCGATGTTTCAATTCCAAGTTCTTGAACAGTATTTCTAGTTTCTGTTTCAATTTAATGTCTACTATAAATTTAAAATGCAGGTTAATGCATTTGACACAGTTTAAGGAATATGACGTAGCAACATAAAATTTTGAAAATTCCTAGTAACATTTCCACTTGCTGTTTTTAACAATCACACTGGGAGCAAATCTCAATACATAAAAACAAGAGAACTCAAATTTAGTACTGGTCACAATTTTCCTGCTGATTATCTGTGAACTCTGACCCTTCATTTGTTTCCTAATTTGCTCCTACCATAATTTCTTTTTTTATGACTGCAATTATAGCACATGAAATTTATTAGCATGCACAATGGGAAGACTGTTTTACAAAAAACCTTTTGCAATAGATTGAAGACCTTTCCAGTCATGCTTCTTTTATCAAAACTGATGTCTTTATTGGCACTCAGAAAACATGTGCTGCAGCAGCAGTTGCCTTAGACTACTGCAGTATTTGGTCTGTCCATCTGCTCCTGACCTGGGCGGTGAGGAAACTTCAGCTAGTCATGAAGGACCTACACAACTTGTGGCAGCTCATTTGCAGTTGAACTTGATGATCTTAAAGGTCTTTTCCAACCTAAATGATGCTGTGATTCTGTTCTGAGTAAGGGCTACAACCACCTAGCCGCATACCCTGAGCCGCTGTCTTGAAACCCCTCTCTATTTTCAGCAGGACAAGAATTCCCATTTTTTGCTCTGTTATAGTTTGAGTTGGACTCTCTCCTCCCACTTCACCCATTACCATGTAGTTAATTCTGTGCAAACACAGGGTCACATGGGACCAGCTCTCTTTAGACACCCCCACTTCAAAGACAAACATAATCACTGTAACTCAGTGTCTTCAAGTCGTGTGCTGCACTATCATGGCCAGAGCTACAGGATGCATGGAAATGACTTTCTGTACTTTAAAGCACCATATGTTTTCCAGTGTTCTTGGTTTTTGCAGATTAATGCT
>KZ506161.1:121305-133190 GCA_002844005.1 Limosa lapponica baueri | reverse complement strand
AAAAAAAAAAAAAAAAAAGATAAAACCACAGTTAGCAGCTGGGTTTGGACATTTTGGACAAAATGTTCGAGATTGAGTTCCTAAAATTAAATGCCTCAATTCGAATTAAAGTAACTAAATAAGTGGCCTAGTTATAAGCGTTGAGCACTCAAAACATCTCTCCTGTTTACTCCAAGGGGTGAGACTCCCTGCAAAGCCATGAGGATGTAAACTGGAGGATGTAAACTGGACCCTCCTAGCTCAGCCCACAGCACCCAGGCTCGGAACGCTGGGTGTCCCCTTCCAAAAGTGCATTTTGCTTTATCTCTGCATATATCTGTGATACCAAAATGGAACACAAATAGGCAGTGTCCAGAAACAACACTCTCCTAGGCAAAGCCAGGAGGTTCCTCACTGTCCCAGGACACCTCTTGTGTTTGCTCAGTTGTGGAGATCCTGCAGCACTTTGGATTGCCTCCGGCACTGGGAATTGCCTCTGGCACCAGGTTGCCTGTGGTTTGGTCTAAATGTGAGATGCTCCTGGTGCCCAGCTCCCCTCTTTCTTCTTCACTTGTCTCAGGCGCCATCCTTGTGGAAGCAGAGATGACAGTTTATCACAATGCACATCAGTGCACCAGGATTGTCTCCGGACGGTGGGGAGGTAAACTGTGTCATCGCTTGCCCTAGGGCACAGTTCCTCCCTGAAAGGGCTGTGCACCTCTGTGTGCCTTTTCCTGCTCCTGGTAACCTATTCCTACACAGGGTGAGGGAGATGAGAGAGTCAAATTCAATCTCACTTTCCCTGCTCAGCACTTTGTCCAAGCCAAATCCTTTGCCCCCCAGGCAGCCATGGGAGCCATTCTGGTATTTTTATAAGCTAATTGAGCTTAGAATTAAACTAGTGTGGCACATCTCTCCTAACCAAAAGGCTCAGCTGTTTAGAGATACTCAGCTGTGAGTAATGCCTTCAGCATTCACAAAGGATGAAATGCTGGGCTGCCCATCCTGTTAATGTGCCACGGTGAGTGCTCTCAAGTTGGCCAGATCCAGGCCTTGAGGGAGTAACTCGAAAAAAAGCACAATGCTGTAAAAGATGGCATTTCTCTAGATAGTCTTCCACTTTTGATTGCCAGCAAGAGCTGTGTTTTGACCTGGAAACCCACTTCTCACAGGAGGCTGCCTAAAGCTAGCAAAGGGGTCAGCATGGTGCAGGCTGGAAAATGAACCAAGCAAGATCTGAAAATTCAGAGAAACTGAATCAATGCATTTCTGCTGCAGAAAACAAGAGGGAGGCTAGAGGGAGTCCACGCTCCACTGCTTAGGAAATGGAGCAAGACTTGGCTGGCTTTGAAACAATCTCTGTTGTCCTGGAAGGAACATGGAGATAATAAAGTGTGACCATGGGGAAGACCTGGCAGACATTTCAGCAGGCCACCACATGTTAACACAGATGACGAAGGAAGGTCTCTTCAGATTTAGACATGCCTTTCTAAAAGAGCTGGAGTTTGGAAAAAAGACCTTCAGTGAATCCGAGCACAGAGCATATTGAGAGGAGAGGTAAACAGGGTCAAAAGTAGCAGGGGGAGCAACAGATATGACTTGTCCTTTCTGAGAATTTGGTTCAGCATTATAACCCTAGCAGTAATTTCTGTGTCTCCATTAAAGATTACCCCTTTTTGCCTTAACCATAATGATCTATCTTATGGTTTCATATTGCTACCCATCAAGTCATATCAGAGCTCCTGTCACACAACACTGATAACAGTTTTAATATTCGTGATGGATTTTACGGAATGGCTGGCACATCTCCATTTCAGTGATAAGAAATCTGCTTGGGGCATACTTTCACATTTGGGGATTTTACATTTTATTATTTTCCTATGTTTTGCTGTTGGATAAACAGAGAATTGGTGTCGCACAGCTCTTCTACTGGAGGGTTTCTTGCAAAGAGAAAAGCTCTGGAGGATTTCCTAGCGTTGATCAGACTCTGGGTTCTCCTGTATTGCCCTTGTTATGCTATCCATAACTGGATCATATAACGAAGTACCCTCTGTGCATAGCTCATGTGCATTGTGGTCTTCTGTTTGCAATCTGCATTGTCCAAAGTATGTCTGTCATGGTGGGTCATCTATCAGCATCTCCTCTTTGATAAACTTGTAGACTACTTCATTAATTGTTATTAAAATCAAGACAGAAACCAGCAGCAGAAACAAATTGAGAGAAGTATTTTTCATTTCTTACCAATATAGAGGTTAAAGAAAGTGGTTATAAAATCTGATTGTACCAGAACACTTCCCTTTAGGGTGAGCTGAGAAGCATAGGAGACCTCTCATTAGTTCTACCAGAAGAAATGAGTAATGTTTGCAATTGGAATAAGTCTCCTAATAAGACATTATTTGACGTGGAAGAGTCTTTTAGCATAGTGTCTTGTTTACTCTTGGTGGACACTTGGATACTTTTTTTTCAGTTACTGGAGGGTTTAAGCAGCTGTACAACAGACAATAATCAACCTGGTTTGTAAACACAAGAGATGTGATGGGGTTCATGGCAAATTGTTAAAAGGTTGTGAATGCAACTGTTGAAGCATGCCAGTTATTTGGGGGTTTTTCTTTCTTTTTTTTTCTTGTAAAAGAAAAACCACCATACAACTCGGCTTGTACATAATAGGCTGACCGGGGCCAGCTCCAGGCACAGACCATCTAAGAGCTGTGAAGGACAGCAGAGTGCCAAGAGACAGCAAAATAATCACAGAATCATAGAATCATAGAATAGTTTGGGTAGGAAGGGACCTTTAAAGATCAGGTAGTCCAACCTTCCCTTCAATGAGCAGGGACATCTTCAACTAGATCAGGTTGCTCAGAACCCCATCAATCATGACTCCACTACTTATTTTGATGATGCCAAAGATCTAGAAGGCCAGGCTGGCAAATATCACTGCTGTAAAATGAAAAAGTTACACTAATTAGGCCACCCATGGCTGCTGCTTAACCTGGCTAACAGGAAAGGGGAGCAGAAACTCCAGATCTTGTAGCTTTCTTCCCTCCCTGCTTCAGTCCTGCTGGCCTCTCTGGGGCAGGAGGACAAGTTTTCAGCTTCTCATCCTTTAGTCAGAAGGAGATAAAGTTCGATTTTGCCTACGATGCTGAGATGCTTTTAGTGGCACTTACAGCGATCAGACATGGGAGGTGATTAGTTTGCATTTTTATTCCATCAGAGGATATGTTTACACAGACAAGGGCAGGCAGATCCAACCTCCCTCTCATATGCCTGATCCAAGCCAGCTCTGGTCCAGGAGCTCTGCAGCTGCAAGCGGCTGTGACATTCTGCTTCTTGGCAAACACAACCACCCAACAGCAGGAGGGGAGCTGATCCATGACCACCTAGCTGGCAGCATGCAGTGTCTGGCCCCATCATCCATGGAGCTGGGATCCAAACACACACTCCATGGATATGAGTTTTAACACAGGGGAATATATAACTTGAGCTAGTCAAATTCTAGCAAGTCCCAGTTAGCAGCGAAGAAACCTTATTTTCCTTGAAAAACTTTCTGTCCTGCATCTCTTGGTTACATTGCTCAATTTATCCCCTGGTTTTGGTCGTACTGTTAACATAAAAACTTTTGGAACAGGGACCTCCTTTTCCTTGCACCTCCACAAAGCATGTAGTGTATTGGAACCTTGGGATGGACTGCATTAGAGTGGAAGCTGAAAAATAGCTTAGTTGATTATTGCGAATACTATAGGTTATTTCTCATGAGCTATTTGATGCGATTATTTGCAAAGCCCTGTTTACTGCTTGATATACTTGACCTAAATTCTGCAACACTAGTGCAAGAGACAGGAGATTGTGTTGGCTTCAGACAAATTAAGGAAATGTATTCTCTTTCATTAAATATAAACAATACAGGCCGTAAAGTACCTCTGTCTTATTTAATTTAAGTTTGTTTTAGGTTTCTAGCCTCTAAAAATTTTATATTTCTAGAGGGTACAGATTTTTTTCAATTAAAAATGCATAAGATAATTATAGAACCTGTCTGGGGGATGCCAGAGGCACCAACAATTAGGCAGGAAACTGGGGTTTCAGCACTTAGAAATTTATGGGATACGTAAGCCTGAGTTTCAGGTAATTTCATTAGCTGGGCAGTAAAATGATTAATGGTGGAAAAAACCAGCCATGTGGGAGACTGAGAGGACAGAGTACAGAGGTCAGGTGATGGTAAAAAAGACTGGTATGGAGACTTACATAAGGAGAAGCTCCAGTTCAAACTCTCTGTCATTTGGTCCTTCAAATCCATCACCTGGTCAGCAGGCAGAGATGGAGTACAGGAGGCAGATCCTAACTCTCCTTAGAGTGGCATTTTTCCTATGACTTTTGTGGCCAGGGGATTTTTCTGTGTATTTACTTTGCTGAGTGAGTCAGCCCACAGCTGAGATGAATTGGACGGATCACTCCTCTGAGCTTCTGTTTCAAAGGATTTTGTTTTATCTAAGTGAGGCTCCCAGCAGTCTTCACTTGTTTTTTGTATGGCAGACACCCTTTGGAGTAAAATGGACCAGAATGGGGGCAGGGAGGGAGGGGTTCCCTTGGACTATGGGTTACGAGCTTGGCAGTACCGGGGAAGACATCCCAGGGTCCAGTGGGGTAAAGAGTCAACAGGAGCCCAATTCCCCCAGGCTGAGGTAGTCAATTCAGGAAGAAATTTCTTTCTGTGAATATTTATGTTAGCCAGGATGCACTAGTTACCTTCAGCTGCTAACAGCCACTTACTATCTTCCAAACCAGAGAAGTGAAGACAAACATTTTTTGTCCTCCAAATTTTGGAGGTGACATGAAGACATATGAGCCAAGAAGGCCTGCAGAAAGACAGAAACTGTTTGAGAAACTGAGATATGATGATGCTCCGTGTTACATGTCCTGTCATATTGTTTCTCATCACTGATGACACACATGAAATC
This sequence comes from Limosa lapponica baueri, assembly GCA_002844005.1. Classification (NCBI taxonomy): domain Eukaryota; kingdom Metazoa; phylum Chordata; class Aves; order Charadriiformes; family Scolopacidae; genus Limosa; species Limosa lapponica. The sequence continues at coordinate 128,256 of KZ506161.1, read as the reverse complement.
AATAACTAACAATATGCTTCAAGTACAAGGTAATTATTGAGTCAGCTAGACAGTTTTTGGAGAGGCAAACCATGTCAGAAGTACCCAGTGGTTGCTGTATATTCATGAAAAACAAAGCATAGGACCTGGAAAAAATTAGCATGACACAGTCAGACCTAAGATTCACTAAAATATTTGTGAATCAGTAGCATTATTTTACCTACTGTAGGAATAAACAGTTTCTTCTAATTCTTCCTGAATTGCTCGATTGGTATAGAAATTAGTGAGTGAGTACCAATCAAATGGAAAAATGAATGACTGAGATCAAGCTTTATACCACACACTTTAGAAACTTATTCACAGTTTTAGAAAATTGTGTAACATTTGCAAATTCAGACATAAACAAAATTCAATACTGGAATGTAACTGAAAGGGCACGCAAGCCACTCACAATTGGCAAAGTCTTCATGGTTTTAAGACCACTGCCTAATGCTCTATCTTCAAGTGAATAAGAATTTTTCTTATAAATATGTTTTTCTTTGTGCAAATTCACATTAATCTGTCGGACATGCAGGTGGGCAATCCACTCCAGCAGCTGGAAAACTAATTCCCTTCAGATTTGTTATGATATTGACTCCAGAGTTTGGCACCTCTGGAAGTGTCAAATAAACTTCACATGCAGAAGAAATGATCCAGTAACCAAAAGAACTGTGTGAACTCCACTGAAATTCTTTATCAATAAAGCATGCTATCTGTGCTAGGGCTGAGAAGGAATTGCATGCTTTCATTAGGATTTGTCCTTAAATGGCAGTCATGCCCTAAGTGTCATTAATGACGAGCAGATATTTCCATTCGAATCTTTTCTTCTGTGTATAGCGTACAGAATACACAAGGAAATCTATAATACCCATCCCACACCTTTTCATACATCTTTCATCAAGATATAAAACATTGAAGTGCGTTCATACTGCGCTAACTATGAAATATAATTGATTTACTTATTTATTTTAACATAAGACCAAAGTCTAGGAAGAAATAAATCTCTTAGAAAGCCTCTGTGTGACATGGACAGGCTTGGTACAAGTTCATCACATAACATTGACTTTTTTGGTAGATTTTATCATACACATAATTTTCTTGTCATTCACAGTGATCCCCTGGACAGGAATTGCTTTGATGCTGGTGGGGATGATACAGCACTCAAGCATTTTTAGGTTACTCTGAAACTTGATTCTCTCGCTTTCCCGTAATAGGAAAAATAGCTTTTTTGTAGAACTGTAAATGTTATTTCTTAGTTATAATTTTTTTCTCTTTTGGAACTCCTCTGTAAGAAGAAAAAAAGGTAGGTAGAATAGAACCAGTAGAGTTTCTATGTAAATGCAAAGTCTAAATATATAAGAAATAGATATTTTTCCTTGTGAATGACACTATCATTTTATCTTTATGGCTCGAAGACCTTTTTAGTCAGTCTTGTCTTTGCATCTTTGAAATCTGTTCCACTTGCTGTCCAACACAGATCAGCACTGCTGTAGTCCATCTGTTCTGAGACTGCTCTTCCACTGGGATAAGACCTGCTGTTATGATTTTGAGGCTTCAGACATAGAAATAAGCCCTCCTTCCTTCTCCAAATATAACACTGTTTTTCTGTAATCGCTTCGTTATTCTGTGTGTCAAAGATAAGAACCACGAGCCAAATTTTGGTCATCCTGCTGCCAACTAGCACTTAAAATTTCATAGATGGCCTATGCCATGCTAATCACGGGCTTAGCATGGATGTTAGACACAGAGAGGTAATGTGTAAAAGTTGCCAAGTCCCATTCTGAGTGCTAAAAGAGTCAGGCTGTGACTGCTGAATGCAGATTCAAAAGCAATCAAACTAGGTGAGTCTTGGGAAAAGGGAAATGGAGCTGCTCTCTAGATGAAAACCCAAATAATGCCATCTGAAACCAGTCTTGAGGGCGGATGCAAGATGATTGCCTTCACCTTCATTTCCTGGAGAAAAAAAAAATCATAAATTCTCCAGATAATGGTAGGACTGGTGGGATGTACAAATCAGATTTCACATATTTGCAATGCCCAAAGCACTAAATCTAACTTTGCTACTCTTGCCTTCCTGATTATTCCTCTAATGAAGAATTGGGGGTAGTTTTGTTACTGTAGAACAAGCTTCCAGCCCAGCTGTGAGCAGTACATCTGTCTACTACTACAACACAATGTGGTAAGTATTAAAACAGCAGAGTGATAATTTAATAGGGAAGACTGAAGTGAAGATTTCAAGGATCATTCATGCAATTCTTAATCATATCAAGAGCATCTGTAAAATAGAATCACAAGTGATTCCCTTAGAAACGATGTTCAATTACTAATTGCAGTCTCTCTAACCAGGTCTATGTTTTCAACAATGACATTTAAACAATTGCTGCAGGATGACATGATTAAATAGTTCTCAGGCTGATCAGTAAAAAAGAGTCTGGGTGGTTAAAAAACTTTACCGATAATCTCTATACTCACATTTCCCAAATATTCCATGTACAAGTGCAAAACACATAAGGAAAGGCTTCAGGAAAGAACAATACTGCAAGGATGGCTTTGACAAGATCGTGGCAATAGTAAAGAATCTATCATCCATGGAAAAATAATTGGGAATTAACTGAAGCTATGGAAACTTGCCCTGTGAGTTATTATCAACTTAATAACCTACTGTTTTAACATCCCTATCATGTCCTAAAAGTGGAGCATGGCTTCAATAAAATCCTAGTTCAATACAATTAATGAATGTAGGTTCAGTCATATTGTATATGTTCCGTAACTGGGAATCGTATTTTACCTAATATACAGTGTCCCTAGACTTAGTGATAAGCAACTTATGAATAGTGAATTTCATCTTATAGAAATAATTCATATTTTAAAACTTTCTATTAAAATATTTTTATTTTTACTAATTTCTCTGTCATGTGCCTTCAGCAATGAACTGGACCAAAGAAAGGAAAAAAAAATAAAAATGTGCTGGAGACACCTTATGGGTAATAATGCCGATAAGAAAGTTTTTTCTCATCTCTGTGTAAAAGACAGAGACCAGCTGATACTCTGAGGTGTGCAGGTTTGCATCCCTCTCTAATCTCCTGATGTCTATTATTTGAATTTTGGGAAAAAAGACACATAGCTGTTGTTCAAAGAAAGCAGTCTTTCATAAAGGAGACTTGCTAACTGATGAAGGCACAAGCCAGAACTAAAATTGAAGCTCATTCTAAAGAATTGGACATTATATCATCCTTATATTATTGTTAATCCCACAAAGCATGGGATGCTGGAGACAGCCAGGTCATCAAATTGGACAAGCCAAAAAGTTGACACTTCATGCACCTTGGCCTCCTTGGTGAAATATGGACTTACAGAACAGAACAAGAGCAACAGTCTCAGCTAAATGGTATTTCTATTTTTATACCACTTTGATGATCTTATTAATGGATAACTGGAAAAGTATTTTCTAATTATGTAAATCCTATAGCACAGTTTGGATATGCTTTGCTTGTTTGTTTGTCTTGGGCAGGATATATAATCTATAATATAGATTAAAGTTTTAAGAGTTTAAAAGAAGCTAATAAGATCCCTGTATGTTTGTTTATTCTAGTCTTAAAGGCTGCATAAAACAAAATTTAGAGGAAGAAGGGAGAGCTTTTTACAAGCAAAGAGAAGAGTGTTTTACAATCAAATTATTGCAGATCTTGAAATTTGAAGCCTATCTTCCCTGCTGTTTTATTTACATTGGTATTAGATGTTATTTTGGCCAATGCTAAGATCTTGATACAAGAAAAGTATCTGTGGAGAGAAAAAAAAACCAGGACATAAATTCAAATTTTCAGCCAAACCCCACTTCTTGCTTTAGTGACGACTAGAAAAATTGATGCATTTTTGGTTTTGCTGATCCATTGCTGAATCACAGTCCTAAAATAAAAATAATTTCCTTCCTGTTTGTTCTAGAAACTTCAAAATTGCCTCTTAGCCACCAATCAGAAATGACAGAGTCACCTCGGCCATTCAAGAGATCTTCAGAGTGATTGCAATAATCAGGCAAACTTTATAATGAAGTACAGCTGTAATGAACATTCAGACAGTTGCACTGCAGAATTTTCCATTGGGACACAATATTCTCCCTTACTGTAAGTTTTGCAGTAGCCAAGCGACATCAGTGTTGGTCATGTTGTGGTCCTTGCCTACAGTGCTCCACTTTACTAATCCTCACAGATCAGGCTGTCTAAAGATGCATGGAGCTGCCGGCAGGATGCGAGCCCGAAGCTCAGGAGATGAGTGGCTCTATCGTTGACACCACGAAGTGGCCATCAACAACTTACTTGCCAGGTTTGTGCCTTTTTGCTCTTAACTTTCATGGCCTAAATGGATCATTGGTTCTACATATGTGTGTACACCCAGCCTCTTGTTAGGAGGCCTTTATATCCTGCTGTATGTTAGAATGATTCGTTCTGCTGTGGTTCTAGGATTATCTATATCTCTATCCTCTTTCCTACTATCCCTGAGTACACTCACCTCAGGTTTTGGCCTTTTAAACTCTAACTGGATGTTAATAACCTCTGTATCAGCTTATTTCACTCTCCTGATCCAGTTGATCTATCTCGCTTTACTTTTTTCCCTTTTTTTGAAGCCGATGGAATTTATAGTTGCCAGACTCCTTTGTGTGTCTTTGTATATAAATATTTGTAATGTGCAATGATAATAAAATACTTAATATTAATAGTTTATATGTGTACATACTTACATTTTTAGATAGGTGAATAAGCTTTAACAGGAGAAAAAAAAAAAGATTTTTCAGCCAGTTAAAACAAATATTTCTCTTACTGTAAGATCACCATGTGTCACCCACAGTGGTGTCTGTGGGTGCTCATAAACAGTCTGTGTAAAAGGAGCACCCAAAACCTCAGTGGGTGTTTGCCTGACAGTGATCACGTGAAAGAAGAAGACAACCACCAGCTGGACTAAAGAGAAACCAGGGAGTTACAAAGCCTTTTGAAACAAAGGAAACATCTTGAAAGTAAGTTTAAAAGAAGCATGAAAATCCCTACCAGTGTGGAGACACTTTTCCATGGGGACAGCACAGAAGACAAACTAGGTTTGACACTGCCAGAAGTTGTCCCATTGACATCGCAACCTGCCTCTGAGGCCCAACAGAGCATCCTCCTTGCTGGACACCATGAAGAGCCTGCACCCAACCTCACAGTGCAGCCGTAACAAGCACCCACACCTGGGGTCTGTGGGTGTCAGCGTGTGTATGTTTTCCCTCATCAGCAGGTAGATTAACAGATTGTCAGGACAGCACAGCTGGCCAAGAAGCTGGAGCACCCATGAGTTAACAGTAAGCTACAAGGACAACCCGCTCTCCAGGAAGAGGGAGATGGTTGATCTGTGTAGGGGGTGTGTGTGTAACTGTGAGTGTGAGTCCGTGTGCATATGTTTAGGACTTTTTAGGAACAGTTGTAGAAATGTGTGTAGAAATTTCTAGGTATATATTAATGTTTCCAAAGTCTCCAATATTGTGAGTCACCCAAACATTGCTGATAGAGATCCTGAGCATATAATTTACTTCTTGTGAATTAATTGAAAACCATTAATAGATCAATACACCACTTCAATCCTGATTTGATTTATTCTATGTGGACTGAGCAGTTATGCCTTATGATAGCAGTGAGCTAGACAAGACTGTCTTCAGGCACCTACCAAGCCTGCCCCTTGTGTTCATCTGTGGCGTTTCATTCACCAGAAAACAATCTTAAAATCCCACATCACTTCTTTCTCCTTCTTTATCTACTGAATCGACTATTTCTAAACATCTTAGTTTTGAAGGCTCTCTGGAGACCAGACAAACCCAACCAGCAGCCTCCTGAGGGCACTAGATTGCTCTGGAGGGGTGATGAGAGCCGTCTCAACCTGCTCTTTCCCCACTTGAATATGGACAACACCTTGCTGGGTAACCCAACATATTTATACTGTAAGCATGATAACCAAAATAACCAGGCCAACATATGGTACTCATAAATTATTACAGGAAAGTCCTATATCTGTCACATGCTGTCGGTGAGCAAGTTCCAGGGAAAGGCAACTGTCCCCTGAGTTACTGGATTCTCACAGAGAAGGTGTTTTGACTTATTTATTGAGCATGCAAGTTTAAATCTTTTCTTTCAAAATGAAAAAAACAAAAGAACTGATCGCATTACCTCCCAGACTTTTTGTGTGTGTGTCACTACCCACTTCCCTTCCTTCCTTCCCTCTCCTTACATCCGTACCCTCTCAGGCTGACAGCCTTTAAACCATCTATATGGTGGAGATGTTCAGTCCAAAGCCTAGTTCCAAGTAAAATTCTCAAGACACCTATTGTGTGGCTTTAGGGACTTCTATACCAGCTGCTTTGATCTTCCAATCTGTTTGTAGTGCTCTGAATTGCTAACATAGACCCCAGGACTGACTCTTAGTTTTGCAGCGATGCCTCTGAGCTCTCTAACAATCTAATGCATAGTAGTTTCTGACACCTGGGGTATTACAAAGCTTTAGTAGCATATGATGCTGTTGTTAAAACTCTGGTTCCTGGAAATGCCTGATTTTTGGAGGCATTTAGGCTCTCACCCTACAAAGGAAAGCTTTTCTAGAGCTTCTGATTAAAGAGAAAAGCTTGAAAATGTGACATGAAAGCATCCTACCAACTCTTAACTAGCATGCAAATGTAATAATCTAAAAGTCTAATGTTTCAAAAGTTTCTTGTTTTGATTCTGAGGGTATATATGTATGATTTTGATCGCTTGTGATCAGGACTGCAAACTATTTTACAGTGAAAGCGACAATACATGAAGAACTCCCAATGGGCAAAGTAAACACATTTAAAAATTATAGAAAATATTTTTTGCTGTTTTCTCCCCCTAGCTTTTAATAACCACAGGTAAATAAATTAGTAGGTACACCTTTGCA
>KZ506161.1:108797-120945 GCA_002844005.1 Limosa lapponica baueri | reverse complement strand
TCCCTGTAACTGCTGTTTCCCAGGGACCAGATGGAGGGATTCCATCAAAGGCATACATGGTTGGCTGCATGGTCTTGCAGAAGCCAAGACAGAGCCCCAAGAAGGGCAATAACCTGGTGAGCTGCGAGCTCCCTTCTTGCCCTTCCCGTACTGATATGCAATGAGGTCATCTTGCTCTACCCCCATGGGGTGCATGCTTCAGAGTTGGACATGAGTACCAAGAGAAGGGCAGACTCCCTACAATATTGCTGCCGTGTATTCTGCACACCCACACAAGGACCAAGGACAATCTGGCTCTGTGTGTTAGTTTGGAGCATTGCTAATATTCCCCTATCGTATCAGCATCTTCTTAAGCCTGTGCCTATTAGTCTTTTGGCTTAATCATCTCTTCAGCATTGTTTAATCTTCCTGACTTGATCTCCAGAAATAAACAGCTTGCAATAGAAAAATGTCTATCATGGCTTTATATTCATATATTCAAATCCTTCTTGCCACATTTTATTAATGTGTTTATTTTAATAGATAAGATCTAGCTTATGAAACCAAATTATAACACACACTAGCATGTTCAAAATTCAAATATTGATGTGTCCTGATCTTATCATGCAGAGAATTCATTGAACATCCTTGATTAAATGCTTTCTCTCATTTAAAGAAACAACTGAATTTGAGAAACACTGAAAACTCAAAGTAATTTGTAGTAGTCAGTGAACTGTAATAAATATTAGTTTACAGCCAATCTGGCATTTATTCTCCAACTTCTATTACACCAACCACCTTTGTCTCAAAGTGGTAAAATTATTAACAGCAAATAACTATTTTACATTTTAGTTCCACTGGTAAATAAATATATGGTAATATCTTATACTGCATTTTATACCAGTGTTGCAATGTAATACTAAAATGTAGCTGTAGATTGAAACAGAGTCTGCCTTTGGAGGATCCTAATTTTCCTCTGTTTTAGTAATTTTCATCTAGACTTTCACAGTTTAAAGACAAAGAAAAGAAGTAGTGTTCTCCCTCAACTGTCAGTTTTGAAGACCAAATCAGGAAATAGAAATTTACAGTGAGTTCCTCAAGCTCAAAGCTGGAGAATTGCTTTAAGTCAGAAACAAAAGGTCTACAACTGGATCTGATGACTATCGAATGGTTAATTATGAAGAAAACAATGAAGAATCTGGCAGATTTCTATTGGCTGTGCAGCAGTAACAGCAGATCTAAGCTGCCACTGGGACCACACCTATGTAACATAACTATTTTAATCTCACTACTATATTATGTGAATATATTGATCCTCATGATGCTGTGGGAGGTTCGGATCTACTGAAGTTTCTGTTTTGCAGGTGGGGGGCCAAGTACCAAGAAGCCAAGTAACTTGGCCAAGGTCAAGTCACAAGCAGGTAGCACTCACTAAACCCAGCACTCTTGTCCTGAGCACTGGACTGCTGGTCATCTTCTCTGTCCCTTAGTGTGTCTATGTACCAAGAACTGGACAAAATAACCAGGTACTTCAGGAACATGAACAAGGTGATGGCAATTACTGTTATAAACTAAGGTCACAGCTACCTGGCTCTTGATGTGTGGTTTTTTGACAACACGATCATATTGAGAAGGAACCATAGCATGTATTTTTTTGTGAACAGCATGGTTAACATCAAACACACATAACTGTCGAGATCTTGAGCTATTCTTACAATATTTCTGATGAAAACCAAACTGTTTAGTTACCTGTAATTTTGCTTTTTCACTCTCTTGCCCCATGTAGAATCACAGAACCATAGAATATCTCAAGTTGGAAGGGACCCATAAGAATCATTGTGTCCAACTCCTTGCCCCTTGCAAGACTACCTAAAATTATATATGACTAAGAGCATCATCCAGATGCTCCTTGATCTCTGACAGGCTTGGTGCTTTGACTGCTTCCCTACAGAGCCTGTTCCAGTGACCGACCACCCTTTCAGTAAAGAACTTTTTCCTAATGCCTAATCTGAACCTCCCCTGATGAAATTTCATTCCATGTTCTCATGTCCTATTGCTGGTCACCAGAAAGAGGAGATCAGCAGCTCCCCCTCTGCTGCCCCCCTAGAGGAAGTTGTAGACTGCCATGAGTTCACCCCTTGGCCTTTTCTTCTCCAAGCTGAACAAACCAAGTGACCTCAGCCACTCCTCGTAAGTCCCTCCCTGGAGGCCTTTCATCATCTTGGTCACCCTCTTCTGGACGCACTCAAATTGTTTGATGTCCTTTATTGAGGTGCACAGTACTTGAGGTGGGGCTGCACCAGTGCAGTGTGGGATGGGACAATCACCTCCCTCGACCAGCCAGCTGTGCTGTGCTCAGTGCACCCCAGAACATGGCTGGCCCTTTTGGCTGGCAGGGCACACTGTTGACTTGTACTCAACTTGCCATCAACCCAAACCCCCAGATCTCTTTCTGCAGGTCTGTTCTCCAGCCTCTCACCCCCCCTAGTTTATTTGTATAACCAAGACTACCCCGTACCATGTGCAGAATCCAGAACTTGCTCTTGTTAAATTTCATAGGGTTGGTGATTGCCCAGCTCCCTAGTCTATCCAGATCTCTCTGTAAGGCCTCTCTACCCTCGAGGGAGTCCACAGCTGCTCTTAATTTAGTATCATCAGCAAACTTACTGCATAGATTCAATTCCGGCCTCCAGATCATTCATAAAAACAATGAAGATCACTAAAATTGAGCTCTGGGGAACCCAACAGGTGACTGGCCACCAGCCTGATGCAACCCTATTTACTGTAACTCCATCAGCCCAACCAGTCAGCCAATTGCTCACCCATACAGCTCCCTGCTTTTTCCTGGTCCTATATGTTGCTTCCTACCGTTTGCTGCTAAGCAGATATTTAGTGTGCATTCACTTGCTTTTCACAAATTTCTGAAAATAAAATCACACTTGAGAAATTTGGATGAACAGAGACAGCTATCATTGCAAATAGCCTTTTTGTTAACTTCATGTTCTTCCTAATGTATTTGTGCTCACAAATGCTCCCCTCCACTGAGAGAACTACTTTTCCTGCTCTGTTACTCCACTGATCTTCTGCCTTTCCAGGTCTATTCAGCACTTAATCCTCCAAGACCTGCCCATGGGAATTAATAACATTCAGCCTGCCCCAAAGTTATCCTGATGCTCCTTATGCCCCTGGGATATGTCACACAAAAGATGCAAAGCTGCATAAACCCTCAGCAATCTTTTGCTGGCAGAAGGATATGGTAGATAACCTAATACAGCAATAGGACACAGTGAGAGGTCATCGCAACGCAAGTGACATCTTCTGAGAAGTGACTTCAGCCATTTGAGGAACACATTGACTGTCAATATATGGGCTGAGCCTGAAAAGGCAAAGTGCTGTTGGGCATTCGCATCAGATTTCTAAAAGAATTTTAAATTATTTTATGCCAGTTTTTTGGCAACCTGTTCCTCCTTTCTTAATAATAACTCAGGAAAGTATAAGCTAACAAGGGAATCAACTGGGTTTTGCTGTTTATTCTACTCTTATTCATTCATCTGATTTTTTCCCGTACCTTATTTTTTTACAAATCAGGGATCCTCCCAGGCTTTTTCTTTCCCTCCACAGATAAGATTGCTGTTTCAGCAATTCTACTTGATCTATATACTGCTTTCAACACTAACATACTTTAAAATGTGAATCAGACTTCTGACTGAATTTTTACGATAAAAATACAAATTAAAAAAAAAGTCTCTTTGAAAGGAAAACAAGACTCTAGGGACTAATAAAAAGTGGCTTCTGTAAGTCACTGGATGATTGATTAAAATGAGGAAGGAGGGGAAATGGTGTATTAGTCAATTATAGACTGACTGTGAGCCTCCAACATGATGTCTTGTGAGAACGTAATCATAGTCCTACAAAACACTGAGCAAGTCAGTTCTAGAAAAAAGAGCAATATTAATGCCACTCGCAAGATATCATTAAAAAGAATACAATGGTTTTCATCTCTTTTCAAACAAGAGAGTTTCAAACTGGAAAGTTGCAGAGAAAGTAAAAGCTGAAAAAAAAGACAGAATACAATCTAACTATGAATAATTCAGTCTGAAAATTACATTTCTAACTGTAACAAGAGAATGAACCTTTCACCCGGAGGACTGGGAGCAAGAAATAAAACAGATAACAGGATGGAGTTATCTAAAGAATGATACGGATATTGTGTTTATGTCCACACCGATAAATTAAAGGAAGGCAGGCACTGATCCTGAAAGCCAAGTGGCACAAACTGGCTACTTTCCATGCTTAGGCTTAGTCCCTTCCTGATCAGCTTCATGTTGGAAAAAACTAGTTGGAGTGGTACAAACAGAGACAGGGAGACAGCTAACCATTGCCCTTTAGACATATTAGAGATGTATTTTACTAGAATCCATCATTTAGTGTTCCTCCTTGGCCTTTGTCCTTGCTTAAAATATGTCTCTCTAACCACAATTTCCCGTACCCCAAAAGGGAAATGCTAGTTCATTTTTCCTCTTCTGAACTTGAATTTCCAGCACTGAAGCTGTTTCATATGCTTTACAGAAGCACCAGATCCTTTGTAAAGATGCTGAGCACAGTGGCTGGGTTTCTGAGGATGACAGATCTGTTCTGGTTGGTACTTCAAACTGTGCGTGTCAGTGGGAAGATGTGGGCAGTGTATGATGTGGAGGGTAAAAGCTGACCAGACATAAAGGATGGAGTGAAATTGCACACAGAACCACCAGCTCTGCTCTTGAGCCTGACCTCCCTCTGCTCACGCAAAGACAAACTCACTTTTCAAAGCTGAACTCCTTGGAAAATTCCTCCTTCTCTTTAAAAGGAGAATGATGTAGAGAAGCAACAGGAACAGATGAAAGGAATGCACCAGCTCGAATCGCTGAGCTGCACTGCAGCTTAAAGGGGCTCTTAAATATGTCATCCTCTCCTATTACTTTTCAAAATATCACTCAAAATAATGAGCATAGAAGAATCTTTTCTGAGGATTAGGGTCTCCTGGTGCCTGGTTCTGCACAAACACGTTGAGAGATGTAGCCAGCGTCTGCACAGGCATATGGCTACAGCAAACTGGAAAGGTTTCTCATTGCAGTGCAGTAAGTTATATTCAACACATAATACAAATTATGTTTGTCACTTGAAAGAGAAAAAGAGAGTAACAGTTTCAGTTCTGTCTTTGTCACTCAAAAATATTGACAGCTTTAATGCTTTGTATTATCTTTAAGCAGTCATGCTGAAATTAAATGCCAAAATAAGCGATGTATTTGCCAGTTGATGTGGAGTTCTGAAACATGCTAGTTGCTTTGTGGGAGGAGAGAGGATTTCGTCCTCAGGGAAAGGAGATTTGCTGTGCTACAGAAGTGGCTCTGTAGCACATCCTTCTCTGCTTAAACAATGTGACTCATCTGCTCTCAGTCTGGAACTCTGCAAATTATGGTATTGTAAAAACATGCAAAGTTCACACCAAGTTCACAGAGCTACAAAAATAAGCTGTTTCCTGAGCAATGGATGATCCAGCAAGCAGAGCTCTGTGCTGGAATCCAGCAGTCCTGAATCCTGCTCTTGAATATGCTACTGAATTTTTGAGTGACTTAGGAGATATGCATTACCTCTTAAATCTCTTTTCCTTCCCTGCCCTTGTCTTGTTAAACTCTCCCTGTGCACTGTCTCAAAGCTGAACTCTGTGCTAGCTATCAATACTGATAATCATTTTTCCAAACTCATCACCTCTTTAAATGCTTTCTTCTCTTTGGCTATGACAGACCCTAACTTGGCCTGTTCAGATCCATTCTAGATGCTGTCATAAGATCATTTTTCCAGCTCATCAATTTGACCATATCATCCTTCTCTCTATGCTCCCAGCACAGGCTTTCACTTCCCTGCTGCATCTAATAGAGGCTTGTCTTCACTGTGAAAGCTCTCTGCATGCTGTCCTTGGTCATTATCTCCAATTCAGTGACAGAGAGATTCTCCTTCTGAGTGGCCAATGCCAAACATTTAGGTAACCCTTTAGTGCCTCACGCTGCATCTAATGCTGGGGAGAAAGTTTCCTCAAAAGCTGCAGACTAACTCACTTTTCTCTGTTAAACTCTCTAAAAAAATTTGCTTCTCCCACTATCTATTAAAAAAAAATAAATCCTAGGTTTGCCTGCTTGTATGCTGGTTTTACCGCCTAGCCAACATCAGCTCCTTGTTTCATTTTGTTCCCCATCTACCTGCTTGTCTCTCTTTGTTTTCCCAGGCTTTTCACCTCAATTGTAAGATGTTTGGAGTGGAGACAGCCTTCTGATCTGTGCTTGTATTGTGCTCTTCTGATTCATGTGTCAGGCTCCCTGGGTGCTATGGCAATATGAGCAGTAAAGCACTGAATGACAACTTGGTTTAAGCATCACAGGAGAAGAACAAGGGGAGTATGAGAGCTGAGAAAATCAGGAATAGTCTCCAGGTGTGTTTCCCTTTTTAAGCCCATTCAGTATGGAACTGATTTAACTAAAGAACAAAACATCAACAGGTCATGGGAGTTCAGAGTAAGAGCTTGAACCTTTCTCTGGACTCTGACACCTCCTGGTGGCCAGTTTCTGAGGAAGTTCAACCTTTTCCAGTCCTTCCAGATGTGCTTGCACAGCTGGCCCAATGCAGTGGGGAGTTAGGCCCGTACTGTGACATATTACCAATCACTTCACTATTTTAAGCACATTACACTTGATTTCAGGATGTCTAGTCCAAAGCTTGATATTTAAAAAGTACCAAGAAATGCTGCCAAATAAACAGAAAACGTGTAGATCTTACTTAGTGGAAACAAGAAGAATGCTTATGTGGTGAAGGTGCTGGACTGGGTTCAGGAATTAATCCAAATAATCCTGAGGCGTTGAGTTCTTTTTCTCCTTTGCCTCAGACCTTCTGCGACCACGAGCAAATTACTCACTATCTGGCTGTGAGAACATCAGAAATGTTCCTACAGATCTCCATGGAGCCTGACTAGTTGCTCTAGTAGTCACTGCTCTATATGCTGTGAATTACACCATTTTCATAGGGACTTTCACTTTTGCATATCTGCCCAGCTCAACAACTGACCATACAAAGAAGTGTATACTGCTGAAAATGCTATTCTTGCACCTACTAGAAAAAGTTCAGTGGGAAGCATATAAATGGATTCCGAATGAAGATCTTAGCCTACTTCTGCATGATTTCTGCCTGGCAGTATTACTTATTCATGTACTGCTCTTGCTGATGGTGTATCTATACCCTTTGGTAAGTTTTTCTGTCCCACAAAACTTCTGGGGCTGAGCCCTGATTTTTCAGCAGACCAAAGATTTCCTAAAAATGTACTTGAAAGGAGTCATAGGGGACAAAGTACTTGGATTACTACTAGTGCAACAGTGTCATTGGAAGCTTTGCAAATTACTAAGTGTTGAAATGTGCGAACGCGCAACTGATTCCCTCTAACCGCTTTGATAAGCTTTATGTAGCCCAAAAGAACCATGCTATAAACCTTCTGTTCAGTACTTCCTGGTGACATCAATACTCTTTTGAATCAAAATTAAATTGTGCACTTATTGGAAGTTAATATCCCTGAAATTATTTTCAAAAGTCAATTTAGTATACATGATATTTCAAACAGCCATAGTAGTGTCATCGCTAAAAAAACCCACCCACAAGTCTATGACTGTAATGCTTTTTTTCAGCTTTTGGTTAGTAAAACCTTGATTAGGAGGATTCAGCCACTATGTCCAGAAAGGTAAATTCAAAAGAGGTATAATCAGTTTATTAAAGCTTGCATTACCTTGCAATTGTCTGATAAATTGGCAGCATGGAAACCTTCTGCTCTTTTTCCAAAATGAAACAAGAGCTGCCATAGACAAAGACTGCCTGTTATCTGTAGTGTATCATTTAAGCACAACCACATTCAATTTTTACAATAATTAAATTTCTTAAATCTATCATTTTCTCCAGGGTTACTGTACTACCTTCCTAATGCAGAATTCTCTGCTTTTGATCAGTAAGAGAAGAGGAGTGATAGAGAGACTGCCAGGGAACAGTAACTGCCTACATGTCACTTTGTAGATTTATTCTCTCCAAATATTTTTTTAAACTATTTTTGAAGTAGAGTCAGAAAGACTGCAACCTCCTAGACCTTGTTGCTGTTATAAAACCAACAGCACAAACAACAAGAAGGTGTCTTTCACTAGCATTAGTAAATGAGAAATCAACACCTACGTACCAGTTGCACCTTCAAAAATCTCTCCAAATATCTCCACTTCGTTGATTCAACTGTGCAGCAAGTTCTGGGGCAGCTACGAGGGCTTACTGTGGTCCTCACTACTGGTATTTTACAATATACCAGAGGAGGAACAAGAGAAGAGGACCTTGCTCTATCAGTCAGTGCTTGTCTCATGCCTCATAACAGACCTGCTGCAACCAGGTGTCTACTCACAAGGCAACTTCCATGGCTGGAGGTCCAGCTACTTCTACAAGCTTTCTGTTCCTCAGGAACTCTGGAAGGACAAGTGTTCTCCAGACACCTTTGGGCACTGCAAACCCCCTCAGCAGCACACAGAACCTGGCCTCAGGCCCTACAGTCCCATATTACATACAAATGAGGGATTGTCTATGCTCTCCACATAAAAAAGGACGTGTGCTGATGTTCTTCCAAGGATTCACTGTTGCTCTGTGCCACATATCACTTCTTATGTAATTATTATAAAGGAATGCTAAATTTGCTTTGTATTTACTGGAATGAATGGAAATTGTTCATGGAGTAAAAGTCTATAATTATTTCACAGAATAACAGAATGATATGGGGTTGGAAGGGACCTCTGGAGATCATCTAGTCCAACCCCCCTGCCAAAGCATGTCCACCTAGAGCAGGTTCAGGAACGTGTCCAGGCGGGTTTTGAATGTCTCCAGAGAAGGAGGCTCCACCACCTCTCTGGGGAGCCTATTCCAGTGCTCTGCCACCCTCAAAGGAAAGAAGTTCTTCCTCATGTTTAGGTGGAACTTCTAATATTCAAGTTTTCATTTTCTTTTTCTTCATATTTCCTTTTTCTTTGTATGACCTTACAAACCTGGCTTTTCAAGACATGGGCAATGAATTGTTGTAGAAGATTAGTTGGACTATAGGAAGAGAGTTTTAATACTTCTCATCAGCATTTTTTCACTACTTAAACAAAGCAGCTTTTTTAAAAATATACACCTTCATTTGTCTTTACAGGAGAGGAGATAAACTTGAAAGACCATGAAAAAAATTAATGGATTTATACTTGAATATAGAGTTATGGTTAAACTAGTATCAGTTTTAAAGTGACTGGCCAGTTTAATCTGTGATTAAATTGGAGAATCTCACTTTTTTTCCCCCTTTTCTTTTTTTTCCCCTTTTAGACATGATTGCTATTACCAGGCACAAGAGTGAAGAGTGCTCCTCAATTGCTCAGTCTATCATTGGTGAGCTGTGCATTTACAAACATAATTACACTTCCCTGCACTGCTATTTCTCACATTAAATCAAGCTTCAAAGCTTCTCTTTCAAGAGACTGCTAATTCCCCTCTCTTTTTAAGTCCTCTCAACTGCTCCCTCATGCTGTGTGCTCTTTCACAGTTTCTTCCTCTACACACAGTTTGCTTTGCTTCCTTCTCTCTACCTTTCTGTACCATGGCACCTTTCATTCATGCTTAGCTTAGCTCTCTTGCTATGCAACCTTCCCACAGTCCCTCCTAAACCTGCCTCTCAAAAAGTGTTTCTTTCTCAGGAAAAACTACTGTCCTGTCCAAGTCTCTGTCCAATTTGCATAAGACATGATTCTCTATTCACTCTCATCCTGTCCAAGCCCTCCAGTTTCCCATCTTGTAAATCTTTTATCTGGGTTCTGTCATAAAATCTTCCAGCTTGAGACCTGGGTGAAATGGCAAATGTCATGAGCAGAGCCAGGATTTCAGCCTTTATGTGACAGCCTGCTAGAAAGAGATTCCTCCTGTGTCTATATAATCTACTGAAGAGCAAACACTGTCTGTGTTCTGCTCAGCGCTGTGACTGTGCACAGCCCTCGATAAATCATCAGCACTCACCCATACAGCTATCCAACAGCTCTGGGGGAAGAGCACTGCTTTTTCCCTCAGATAAAATAACATAAAAACCCAGTGATCAAATTGAATATTAAGTGGACAATTCAAAAAAGTCATCTTTAAACTCTTATTAAGAAAGTGTGGGCACAAAAAGATAATGGAAGGAAACCGAGCTCTAATACTGGGAATTCTTTCACACTACTAAACCTAGGGGGAATTTCTTTCGAAAGAAAAGAAGAATTCTGTTTCCATAGTAACTCAGTGCTAGGGCCCCCTTACAGTCCAAATTTAGCAGAATTATATGTGCGGGATTATTCAGCATACTACTGTGCACTTGAGGCTATGATGAAACCACTAACCTCATTGCATTTGGGATGTCAGGTTGAATTTGAACCGGGACTGACAATATTTCGAGCAAGTCCAAGTATAACCCTAAAAAGTAACATCATGCCTTAAAGACATAGGCAAAATTATAGGTGATAACAGGACATAAATTACTAACTGGATAATGACTTGAAATATCAAAAAATTCTACAAAATGGCTTAGCATCTAAAAATGAATTATTTTTATCCCAGTCCTGACATTAATTTACTTACTTCTATGAAAAGTACATCAGTGATGGTTCTTTCCCCTGTACTGCATAGATTGGCAGTACAGAGGAGCTGTTCTGCCTTTATTCAGAAGAGAGGTCACGTAACCTGTCCACAGTGAGATATTTTACTGACTGCAACTTTTTGAGCAGTTATAAGTGACACATCAGGACAATATATTTTGAGTCTGCAGAGAAATCTCTGCACCTTACCCAGCAGGGCTTTACTTGAGGTTTTGGAATGGTTAAAAAACAAACAGACCAACAAATAAAAGCACCACCTGCTTAACCAATCCATTGACTGTCCTTAAAAACAAATGGAGGAGGGTATGTGTCAGTTCTGCAATCAGGCAATAGGTGCTCAGGGGAGGCAAAGTGAAGTTCAGGTGACAAGAAAACGAAGGTACGAACAGAGGTACCTGAATAAGGATGAGGGTCGTTAGAAAGGTGGAAAGTGCTGGTGCAGAGTTTTAATGTCCTCAAAGCACTGCTCGAGCTTGGTAATGACTATATGAGCTGTAAGCTCAACACGTGTGGCTGGAACAGATAAGTGGAGTCTTTCCCTGCTCTCAGCAGTACTCAGCAGTGTTTTAACCACATTACATCCAGACTATGGCCGGCTCTGTGGTGTTAACGGCAATGAAATATTGGAAAAAAAGTGTTGCCAATTTTCCCACTGTCTCAGATATTTGAGAAACTACCAGCAAACTGAGACTTTTAAGTGTGGTGTGTCAAATACCTTTTTGCACTAGGGGAAGAAGTACTTTGAAGCAGACGTCTTCCTTGGGTTGTTGGATTTTTCTCTCATCTATCCAATTTCAGGATCAAATCTGTAAATTTTTAGCTTTGTATCACTTTTTTCTATGCTATCATGTTTTGTCCTACACTTCACATTTTGTCCTATGCTACCATGCTTTATCTCTGCTCCAAAGCTGATGAGGGAGAAAATGAGCACCATAATCTTGAATATCAAATGACCAAATCCTGACTTTTGAACTAAAGCAAAAAGTTACATTAGTTATTAAGAAGTAGCTGACTTCTAGATCTGTATAGGTAGGAGGCAATTACATACAATAAGTCAAAGTATTAATACAGACTGCAGCTAATTCAAAGTTACAGAAAGAGAAAATGTCTTGTGTGTTTATAGTATGCCAATAAAGTAAGACCACCTACTTATACTAGCAAGCTCTATCTTTGCTTCAGTATCAACATTTCAATGGCTTTTTGCAGGAAATAAAAGGAAAGTAAACACATTTCATCATCACAATCAAGTGATTCCTAAAAAACCTGAAAAGACAACTAAACAACAAATTAAAGCTCCTTTTAACACTTTCACCTTCGTCACAAAGACAAACTAAGGTACTCAAACATCAGTCTCTTGGGAAACTGCTGAAGCTGCAGAGAAAACTAATTGGCTGGCTATAATTGGCATCTAACTATTAAATATTAATAAGGTTAATGTTTTGTGAGGTTTAACCAGGAGTGACTATATAGCAACT
>KZ506161.1:48421-89345 GCA_002844005.1 Limosa lapponica baueri | reverse complement strand
CTGTGGGAATTCACAAACTCCTCTTACTGATAGACAGAGAGTGAAAACCTTCCCATCATAGATCTTGGTTCAGAGAGGGAAACATTTTGTTTGATAATAAACTAAATTAATTCAACATACCTTTAGAGACTTAAGTAAGAAATCAAAGTTTAAAAAAAAAACCTTGCTGTTATCCAGTCTCTGCTCTGGTGTAAACTGCCCTCTAGAGCTGTGTCTCCTTCCAAAGGGACCTTATGGTAGCGTTGGTCCTAACTTAGGCTTCTTGATTTACTTGAAGTTGGTCAGAATAATCCGGGAAATTCTAAACCCATCCTGAATTATGTACCGGAAACATTTTACCAAGTTTTCAAACAGAATCAGAAATTCAATTTGCAGTTCTTTGCTTGTACATAAAGTGTAGCAAGGGTAAAATGAGCTCATAATGTGATGAAAATAATATTTTTCTTCAATACATTTGCTCCTTGCAGTCAAACTGAGCTGCTGGGTACAAAATGTTGCCATTGCTTGCACTGCTGAACCCACTCAGGCTTGGACAGTGAGCTGCCTTCTGTCCTCAAAAGACTGAAAAGTTAAGTTCCAACTCATCAAACCTCTTTCATTGGTAATGCAGACGGGATGACAGTTCAAACTGAATTTCGGAACTGGAACTGAATTTGCAGAATCAAAAGTTAATATGCCTTAAATAGTAAATTAGAGGAAAGAAAAAAAAAGACAAAGAGAATAAAGCTGGTGGAGGTGCTCTGAGCATCGTTTTAGGCTGAATAATAAGATTTTTTACAAGTCTGGGGCAGGAGAAGCAAAATCTTAATTGACTTGGTTTGAGTTTGTTAGTTTTTTTAAATGAAATGTTAAAGTTTTAAACAATTCTGGGAGATGGTGGAAAAGAACAGCAGAGAGTTAAGATAGTAACCTAAAGGTTGGATCAGCTTTAAGAAATACAGATAACTCTATGTCTTACTGCCAAGTAGTCCAAAATTCTTTAATGCATACAATTCAGTGCATGTGTAAACTTCTCACTTAAAACATCAGTATTACATGTAAAAGTTTTCTTTCTCTTTGGCTCCCTATGCCCTAGATGGTATTGTTCAGACAAAAAGTGTTTTTCCCCCTTCTGTACACGGCCTTATAAAGAAAATCAGAGCTGGAAAGGGGTTTGAAAGAAAACCAAACTTAATTGCGTATCTGTTACAAGGTCTGAGTCACAGCAACAATTAGTTGAACGGAGTTGCCTTTCAGCCTAGCCTACAGCTACCAATTTAAACAATAGACTATTTAAAATGTTGTTTACCTTATAAATGTAGTGTAATTACTTATTCTAAGGAAGATTCAATCTGGCATAAATACTAGGTACATAACCAAAGTCATGTATGGATCTTGCTACTGATATTCATCATTCCTAATGCTGTTATGTGCTATTGATGGTTATCACCATCAATTTACTTATCTAGCTTAAACATCTTGTATGAATTACCATGTAAACCTTTAAAAGTAAGCTTCACAATATAATACAAACTAAGAAGTGGAGCAAATCGCTGAGACATTTTTATTTTTAAAAAGGAAGAAACTATGGTCTTCAAAAGGTAGAAAAAAGTATTATGAAAAGTGACTGCACAAAATGGTGTTGTGGGGTATCACCATATTATGCATTGACTCCAGAGCAGACGTGCTCCATTTGCAAAGAGGAAAAATCACTTTCTATGTACCTCTGTCCGTAACTCAGGCCTCTGAGACTCAACCGCATCAATAAATGTTCTTCTGGCTGCCTAAGGTCTTCAGTGCAACACCACAGCAATCCCACAAACTTCAATTTATGCCCCTCTGATACCTCCAAGTCCCCTGCTGTTTTGAGGGTGAACTTATCACAGGAAACAATTCTGTTGACGATGTGTGAAACGGGACAGAGGGGTCTCCTCGCTCTGATTTAGCGGTGCTGTCTTAGCAGGTCTAACAGGAGCAAAAAGCAGTGAAAAATGGATTTTCACGACTGAAGTGAGCAGCTGTGACTCAGAACATATCAAAGCAACAGCTTTCTTGAGTTAGAAGGTATCATTCCCACTGAGTCAACTTTGCTTATAAATCCTTGCTGCTCCTTGTCTGGATTAGGAACACACTCTCCGTAACAATTAGGCATGTTTGCATGAATAACCATCATGAATAAACCTTGAAATCACACACATTTGAAACAGAAATAACTTGAACAAATCCCCTCTGCTGAGAAGACACAGTCAGTTCTGAATACAGCATTCCTCTTCTGTTTGTATTATGGTCACATGTGAAATTCATTATGTGAAGCGGTGTATATCTGTAACTGGCTATGTAATAATTACAATCCAAATAACAAAAAATAGAAAGCATGTTGCAGTAATATTCATGGCTTAAATCAGCAATTTGTTCTATCTAACAGAGCAGGCAAAATAGTATGAAACAGAATTAATGAAAAGTACTGCAAATTACACATTACAGGGACTTCTACCAATTTTCTAACTGGTATAGGTTAGGAACTGAAACCCAAGAGCAGCAGGGCAATAAAGTAGATTTCATTTATATTTCTGTTGTCTTGGTCCTAGGCTACTCAAAGAGCTGGAAAGAGCCTGGTGTAACTAACAGCCTTGGGCTTTGTAGCATGCAATGGCCACCCAGTGCTATTGGAAAACTTTGCAGGGCTGTGGGTTGTTTTCCCACAGAGTTTACAGTTGTCTTCTACAAAAGCTTTTCCAAGGGAATCTTCTTAAAGCTGGAAAAAAAAGCCTTAAGGGCTTTGTAACATCTGTGGCATTTTTATGTGCTGTAAAGTAGATACAGAGAGGATGAGGATTTCACCCAAGTAGTCACTAAAAGATGTTTTAATCCTACATTAAATTATTGTTAATGTTTGTAAAGCATTTCTTTCCTTACCTATAGAAACAGTGCATCTTGAATTCTCTGTGAAGATCTTATTTTAATTTCATGAATGTTTCTTCATAAAACTATCATGACCTAGGATTCAGACTTGAGGAACAATTGGCATTTTTCCCATTGAGTAAAAACTAAGCTCTTATTGCTAGATGTTCCCAACCTTATTTCTACCAGAGCTTATCTACCAAATGGGTTAGCAGAGAGAGAACTTTATCTCTCTCCATAGACAATTACTACAACATTTTCTAGAGCTGATCTCTATAGTTCATTATTCACCATAACAGTTTAAGGCTTTGCATTCCATCCAGGTTGTTTCTTCTTCTTCCAGACAAATAATAAGCATTTTCTAATGCCATCATTTCTTGCAGTAAGTGCATTAATGCGTTTTCATAGCCCATTTCAACCATCTGGGTGGATGAATACTGCCTCCAAATAAAACTCTCCAACTGAAAAGGCTCACAGCTGTTGTCTGTATTCACTACTTGGGTTTCATTTTTACATGGCATATTTTTTCTGGTTAGCTACCATTTGAAAGGTGTTTTTGCTGATAAAAGGTGATAGAAGGTGTCCTGGGATTAGATCACTACAGAAAAAAAGAAATAGTTATTGCTGGGCTATGTAAGGATACAGACCCTGCTGACAGAACAATGTCCAGGAAAGGTAATGCAAGACCTACAAAAACATGTAATTCCTCTATGAAAGATTTCTCTTTACTTCTCAACACTGACTGATCCTAAGGTTCTTTTCTGTTGACAGAAACGTTATGTAAATTTCAGCTACCACCATCTATATTAATTTAAGAACAGAGGCAATTCATTTGAAGACTACAAGGATCAGTACAGTCCTGCTTTTCTTTGGAAAGACATTTTCTGAATGTAGAAGATTAAGTAAAAGTAACCCTATTGATTTAATGGGAAAGCCACAAATGATATGAAACATGAGCAAAGGTATTATGGCTCCCAGTTCAACATTTTGGCCTCTTCTGACATGTGTGGATGAGTGTGCACAACCGATGCCACACACTAGAGTTTTTAAAGCTTCCACTGACATGCAACATTTTGGAAGACCTTTGGAAGATTTGCGGGGGTGGGAGAAGATAATTTTTACAATTATTATTTTCTTACATGGAATGATAAACCATTTAATCCTCAAACTTGTTGCTATTTTTGTGTAGCAAGTTTTTTTGTTTTTTAAATCTTTTCAATTTTTGGTTTCCTCCATGAATGTTTTCCAGCCGCTTTTACATAAAAGTTTTGAGGAGGGCAGTTTTGCCTTAAGTCCTTACATGGAACTGTATGATAAAAAAAAGTGTGTTTGGTTTTCTGTTCTCCTCTGCATTCCTAAGTTTTTTGATGTTGACTTTTAATGTCTTCCACATAATTTATTTATTTTATTATATTCTAAAATGCAGTGTGAAATTTAAACCAGTGGTTACACCAGTACCAGACAGAGTAACACAGAAAAATCAACCACTGTAACAAAGGAAGATCAAAAGGAATAAATGACGTGAGTAACAAAGCTGGTGAACAAAATTACCAAGGATGCACTGATGAAGGGGTTTTTGCAATGAGCTCTAGGCAGTCATAAAAAGTACTTTGACAGATATCTCCTCCACTGCCTGCTCCAGATGTGTGCTCCAGACAGAAAGGAAGGACAAATCAAGCTTTGGGGAAAGCAGGAAAAAACAGGTTTACTCACATAACCAAAGCTCAACTACAAAGTCAGAACCTCTTTTACTATTGCTTTCATAGATAGTATGAGAGAAGCACAGTTCCCTGAAACCTCAGCAAGAAAAAGTTCCACATGGAGTGAAAGTTAGTAATACAGATCTCCCTGTCTTCCTTACATTAAAGTTTCCAGAATAACTCACAATAGAAAATCAGGTGTGAAAATACATATTAAAATCATGTGCAAAGTACCAGTCTGCTTTCAGACTGTATCTGCTGCTATCTCACAATATAACCTCGCTTGAAAAGGTCTAAGAAAACAAGTATTGCACAATAGCCTGAGCAAAATCTGACTGTCAGCAACAGCAAAGAAACATAAAGTGATTTCTAAGGAAAACACTCAAATTGTAACCATTCACATGATCATCACATGAAGGACTGTTTTTCCTAAGGCAAATTCTACTTCTTTTCCAGCTAGAAGCATACCTTTATTTTAATGCACTTGCTGTTAGTTCTTCAGAGGCATCCAGTCAATATTCAATGCGACTTCAGGCTGCCTGTACTCTGAAGTTTTGTACACCACCACTTACATTTAATTGGTGTTCTTTTGTATTCTACTGATGCTGTATTTTTCTTACATGGTTGGGAATGTATTTTCAACCAGTTGTGGTTATGGTAGATAAGTGAATCTCAGAAACCCTCTGCCAGAAACTTAAATGGGAGGAACAGAAAGATAAACTTAAGCCAAATGTACCAGAGGTTATAAATTCCCATAAAGAAATGGAGGCCAGAGAGACTCTGTTCCTTGAATCCAAACCTTAATTTCATAAGGCCTTTCTCAAAGGGTTTAAATTTCAGCACTGCATTTATAATTTTTATTTTCTAATTACTACTATAACATGAAACACAGAACTGTCATGAATCATCTTATTCATTGACTTGTGTCTGGCAGAGAAGAGTACCAGCTGCTTCAGAAGAGGGGGCAACAAATCTGAACAATAGAATAACTTATCTAGTTTGTACTTTTGAGCCCATATTTTGAAATCATATGTCACTTTTCCAATTTTTTTCTCTTTTTTAAGTCCTTCCAAACTCTCAGCATAGTTGGTGTTTTGTCACTGGGTTCCAGTGATGCACTATTGCTTTGAATAACATCTCCTTTCGTTAGGCTTACGAGCGTTGCCTCCTTGAATGCCCCTAGGGTGGAATGTGTAGGAAAACTTTGAGACAGGAAGAAAATTTATCTTTTTTTACAATGTTTAGCACTATGGCCTCTTAATTCATGTATTTTCTAAAGGAAACAGCCTCAATCTTTAAAATCTCTTATCCTCAAAGCCTTTTTACCTCTACTCGCTACTGACCTTCAGATAAACAAAAGCTGATGAATTTTCAGATAGGTACTGCAGTTTTGTTCTTGCTCTAGGCTGATAACATTTCAGACCCAACAAGTAATTACAGAAAGGGGGGGAAAAAAAAACAAAAACAACTCTTCTGTTTATTTTTAATTTAACCAGGAATTGGTATTACCTGGTAAAGAAAGTGAGGAGAATGAAGTACCTTTTTTTTCCCCTGGAAAAAGGAATTAAACAGGCGAAATAAAACCTTCCCCGATGAACAACAAGAATTGATCAGCAAAACAGCTTAGTTGTTTGAGGGGAAAAATTGCTGAACATAGGAAAAATTCAGTGAAAAGCACAGGACAGTGGTTTCCAGCTGGTGAGATACTTTATTAAAAGAGGCTCAGACAGGAACTGGGTTGGGAAAGGCAAAGGAAAAGAGAAGAGAGTGGCACAATTCCCTGAAACGATGAGAGAGGAGCAACAATGGTCCTGGAGACAGACTGGAAGGGATGGATAGGGACAAGATACAGTGAGGACACCACTATAGTGGTGGGAAATCACCCTGTGATGCATGTATGTCCAAAATCAGGGCCTACCTTGTCCCTTCTGGTACCATTTTCTTCAATGCAAAATGTATCGTGTAGCATTGGTGTATCATTGATATAGCATTGTTTTGATACTGCATTGCCTTAAACTCACTACGTAAAGGCAAACTCTCAGAGGGTACAGCAATCAGCTTCTGAGAGCCACAGAAAGATAAAAAAAAAAAAAAGGAAAAAAAGCTCAGAAGAAGATCTGGAAGATTTGAAACAGTAAGGCTAGCAATTTTTTTGAGCTGTGTCCCAAGATACCCACTGAAAGATGTGCACTGCAAAAGAAACAGACAGTATTTCAATGAGAAAATATCACTGGAGGGATCAGAGATGCAGGAACTGTGTTGAAAAGCAGTGCTCCATAGATAAGTTTGATGCAAAGCCAGGAACTAGCATCAAATGTCAGCAGTGGAGAGATTGTACATGTGTGAAGAAGAGACAGAGCCACGGCAGATGCAATTTAGGCATAATAAAACTGAAATGAGTAAGACCAGAATAAACCAGGGAAACCCAGAAGTGACTCATTGCTGTTTACAGTTAGCAAGGAGAGACAAGAGGTACTTCTGC
The DNA here is from genome assembly GCA_002844005.1 of Limosa lapponica baueri. Classification (NCBI taxonomy): domain Eukaryota; kingdom Metazoa; phylum Chordata; class Aves; order Charadriiformes; family Scolopacidae; genus Limosa; species Limosa lapponica. The sequence continues at coordinate 82,283 of KZ506161.1, read as the reverse complement.
TGGGGGACTTGGAGGTGTGGAGGAGGTTGAGGGGGGATTCTGTCCAGTCAATCACAAGGTTGGTGCCAAGGGGCTTTTTCCACAGAGGGTTAGGAAGTCTGTGTAGTCATTCATTTGGAAAAATTATTACAGTTGCTTTCTCTTTCTTTTTTCCTCCCAAGACAATGTGTTTTTTTGTTGGTTGCACTTTGCCTTAGTCTGTGTAACGCTCAGGGCTTTCCCTTCACGGCCCTTCATGTGCAATGTTGCAGTCAGCTTCTCCTGCTGACACATCCCACCTACGTACCCCCCGTTGCTGCGGCACTACCTCTAACCCTTGTTTTCCAGCATTTGGAATGCTTTTCCTTCCACTCACCCTTTGCCACTCCTTAGACCCTAGATTTTAGTTTATAACCCTGTGCTAGGGATGAAACTGAGCTTAGTAGCTTAGTTGTCTTTTAGACAACCATTAAGTATTTCCCCATAAGGTATATGCACGAAGCTTAAGAGTTCTGCAATGTCTCTGACTGATCGGCGAGTGCTCCAGTGAGCTCTGTTGCCATAACAGGGAACAAAAAACAATGCGGGGGAGATGGACAAAGTCTCGAGGAAACTATAAAATTACTTTGGAGCAGGTATTCAGGGAACACTTGGTGCTCTGGAGAAGACACCCAGAAGGGAATGCTCATCTAGGGACAACCCCACCACTTCTCTTCCTGGCTGACCATTGCAGAATCTTCTCCCTTTCTCTTTTCTATTTTTACCCTTTTCCATTAGAGCCAATGTATGAGCCATAGAGCCATAGAGCCAGCTATGGACCACACAAAAAAATCAAAAATCTTTTTGCATCTTTGTTTCATCATCTTGTGTGAAACTACATACTGACAGGGAGCAATCCATCCGTTCATGATTTATTGGCCTGTCAAGAAATCTTTAAAACATTTTTCTGTATTAAATATATGAATTCCCCAAAAAGCAGAAGACAGCAAACATCCTCCCTTCTCTTAATACTGCTAAAAACAATTACATAGCAACAAGCTACAGATTACAATTAAATTTGAGCTCAACTTTAGGTTGAGAAGTATTATTAAGTTTTCTGTATGAAAAAGAGTGAAATAAATATTCACTTAACTGACAAAAGTTTTGTGAAATTTGATCTGTCTGAAAAATAACGTCAACATCTAAATCTAGCTCGAGGAAAATCTCAGGATCAAGTCACCTGTTTCGGTCAGATGGCTAATAGTAATTAGATCTTCACAAATCCCCTCGTAACCAGCTCCTAACAACTTTTGAAAAGTTGGTAATTATCTTAAACAGTCTCTGACACTTAAATTGCTTGCTAATTTTACCATGTATTATAGAAACATGGCAAATTTACAGTGGATGTACTGTACAAATATTTGATAATTAATCCCCATGAAAAATCCGCCTAAGATGCATTAGTGTCTCTATTACTTCTATTGACATTTTCTGGTGAATCCATAGCAGCAGTCACATCTTCCAGAGTCACACCTACACTTCTAGGTTGTCTAATTTAGGGTGAGCTGAACTGGTTTCTCGGTTATCTCGATTTACTGGCTGATAGGGACCAAGTTCAGATGAAGACCCTCTGCCTCAAAGACACCTAAAATACTTAATGTATGATGTGTTCTATCTCTTTTTTTTTTTTTATGCCTTTGCGGCACCTGCCTACACTGTGAAAGTTGCACAGCTCTCAGAAAAGAACCAGACCCAAGTGTGAGGTCCTTAATTTGTTCTCTCATAATTTTAAAGCAACTAAAATAAAATATAACAATTGAACATCATTGAAATAATGGGCTGATCTACCAGCTGGGCAAGAGGCAAACATGCTGCAAATAAGCTCAGCTCAGTTACTCACTGCTTATTTTTTGTATATTAATTAAGTAATTTAGAAGCAAGAACCAAGACAAAAACACAGGAAAACAAATTAGATTATCTCATAGTCCCGCAAGCTCTTGCTCTTGCCTCATCTCCAGGACATCTTGGCTGACCCTTCATAACAGCTTGCTCCTCCTCCCCACATTCTTATGTCTTCCTTCTGTTACATCCAAAAGGAAAGGACAGAAAAAGCTGCCTGACCAGCATTAAAAATCCCATCTTTGCTGCTTTGAAGGATGGGATTAATTTGACCAGATGGAAATGCCTATAAGAGAGAGACCTACATCTCAGCGAGTCACCTAAGCTCTCTCTGGTAAATGGAGAGAAACTGGCACTTTGAGGACAGAATTAATCTCATCCCCATGTAGATATTTAAACTAGGTCATATGAATCATGCCTTAGAAGAGACAATGCCTCTCTGCTGACACTAAAGGGAGCCTGAAATCACTAGATATAGATGTTTACATCGGTTATGTGGAAGTTAAGTGAGCTCAATGCCACCTGAGTTTTTTAGATTGCTTTCTTGCTTTAGAGGCAAATTGCCTTATATTCACTTTCTGGTTGCATACATGGCTAGAAACCAGCCACATCTTCATGTCCCCATTTTTAAAAAGTCAAGCACAACAAAGGGATATATGAATGTATCACATGATTCACTAAAAAAGCAGGTTTTCATAAGAAATTAATAACATCTCAAAAGCACACGGGAAGAAGAGTGTATGAAAGTACTGATCAGCAGTCCAACACCTTCTCAGCAAGCATTCAGGTTCTGGACTTCATGGGTCATCTAGTAGAAATGATATTATCTTTCAACATTTCCTTTTCTAGAAGAATTATGATGTTTAATTTCTAATATAATGTCTAGTCACTGATTTGCTAACTGTTACCATAGCCATGATAATCTAAGGATAAAAGTCAGACCAAAGGGCATTGTGTACCCAGAAGCACATCTGATGGTTTTCAACCACTGGAGAGAGTTAAAAAAAAAAAAAAATCATCTCTTCCACACAAGCTTTGTTTCACTCACGATTTATTCAGTTTTCCATTTTAACTAGGAGACATTGCAAGAAGATCAATCCTTCAAGAATTTTTGACTTTCACTTAGTGCTCAGCTAGAGATAGGTTTCTAAATAGGGACTTAAACAAAGACTGTGCTAGTTATTGCTAATTTTTCAAAAGCAGTTATCACAGAGTTGGTGATAAAATATATATTAATTTCTGAAGGAAAGAAATGCACATAATGCCAGGTTAATGGAAAACAGATCCTGTCAAGCTAACTAACATGCTACCTTTTTTCAGATGGGATTACAAATCTGGCTGACAACGGTAACAATATTGATATAATATACTCGGACTTCTGTAAATCATTTGACATGGCGTTGCATGACATTTTATTAAAAACAAAATCAAAATGCCACACATTAAATGGATTAAAAAGTGTCTAACTGACAGGATTCAGAATGTAATTACAAATGGAACAGCTGATCAGCTGTGTTCAGTGGGATCCTCAATGGCTGGTCCTGGCTGTACGCTTTTCAAATGTTGATTAATCTGGGAGAAAACTTGATTACTTACTACTGACCAAATTTAACAATGACGGAAAAAAGGTAGTGTGGTAAATGGTGCAGAAGACAGGTCACTGATACAGATCAATGTATTTTTTAACACAGACAGCAATAAAGTTGCAACACTGGCAATAAAGACAGCAAGTCTTCCTTATGGGCATTTCCAGAGAGGTCTTCTGTTCAGCAGATGGCAATCCTGCCAGATACGGGGCAGAACATGAACTCCCAGTGCAGCAATGTGTCTGAAGGAGCCAGCGTAACCTTGGACATACTCATGGTATCTTTAGTGGGAGCCAGGACATTTATTACTTCTTCATGGGGCTGCAACTGCTCTGAGGCCACGGTGCAGCTGTGGCATGCACAGATCAGGAAGTCTGCTGTGAAACTGGAGAGAGCTCAAAGACAAATCATGAGAGGGATGAGAGCTCTGGCAATAGTGCTTTGCAGTAAAAGATGCCAGGAGCTCAGTTTATTTACTTAATCAAAGAGATGATTAGGTGATGCCTTCACCACAGTTTAGAGCTATTCAAGTTGGGAACAACCCTTTGCAGTGGACTCCTCAGTCCAGCGGATTAAGATGTAGCAAAATACTGAAAGTGACCCAAAAGCTGGAAACTGAGACTAGATTAATTCAGACTAGAAATATGGCACACACCTCCAACAGACTAATTAACCTCTGGAATAATACATTTGTAAAGGTTGTGAGAGGTTCTCCCTCATCAGAAATTATTCAACAGAAACAGAATGTTTTTCTAAAAGGTACGGCAGGTGTCAAGAGATGTATCCTTCCTCCAACATCTCATGGCAGTTTTACAGTCTGAGCTGCCAGACTAGATTAATTATGATTGTTCTGTCTAACTTGAAAACTTGGCCATTTATTTTTGTTTGCAAATGAAAACTGAAGTTTGGAAAACAAATCTGGAGCAGGCTGAAAATCCTGTCCAAAATATCCTCAAATATGTGTGAAGTTTCTATGATAATTTTCTTCATCTGTCCTGCAACTTGGATGAAAACGCTTCTCTGAGTTCTACTTCTTCAGTCAATCCTCCTTTTCTAAGGTTTTAATGATCCTCTGTGCTATCAAAGGCAGGGAAGCCTTTCCAATTACTTCTCTGCAGAGATTCCTATTTGAAATCTGAGAGGTTTACCTCTTTGGTGAAAGTGAGACTAAAACAAAAATATGCTTGTGCCCGGGTTTCTTTGAATTGTTTTTACGGGATTCAGATTTTGGTTTACTTGTTTTTCCAGAAGAAGTCTGGAAGCTACTCAGTTATCAGGAGAATTTATACTACTTCAAACATTCAGATCTGTCTGGAGTTACAAAGGGAAAAATCAGCCACCTCCTCCTCCTCTGAGAAAACAGTGATGGCTCCGCTTTTAACAATAGTTTTTTCATTTTTTTACTTCTGTGTTAGTCATTAATCTGTAGATATCACTCATTATTTTGGCACAGGGACACAGGTGGAATGCAGACTGCCTGAATGTGTTCCACAGTTCATTTCTTTGCTGTGTGTCCACAACTGAAAAAATATCAATTCTTCTTTTGGAATCTTCTTTTGCATTTTTACTTCCAAAAGACACTTTCTTTGTCTCCCACTGTCTCTAAGGATATCATGGAAGGAAAGGGGCGGGGTCTTCCTCCTACAAAAACAGGTACAAGCATTTCATATGTTCATACATACATGAGAGCCTGGATAGGAGCAAAACATCTCAGCATGTCCAAAATATATACACAACCAGTACCAGCAGCACTAAGAGAGGACACACCCGTGAAGGCTAGCCCTGGAAGATGCAACATTCACTCATCCACAGACACAGAATATATTTACCCAACTTAGTGCGAACAAATGGGACAGGAGAAACAGATGAAGTTAGAAGTGAATGTAGATAGAAACTAACCATGAGAAATGGTTGGGCAGCCTTTAATTGTGGCAAACTATTATCAACTCCATCCATCACTGATTAACGGTCTTCTGCACTTCTCCCCATCCGGATGTGTTTTCCAAGAAAAAAAACTTGCTTTTGCCTGGGTCCATTGCACGTTCCTCAATATTTTGTAGGCAGCATTGCTCTCAGGATTGTTGATCTAATTTCACTGCAATCTCATAAAAATCACACAAACAGTGGCATCTGAAGTGCATAGGGCAAGCCTAACAGCAGCGATTTAAAAGCAGAGGTTTTAACTTTGCATCATTTTTATGTAAACATAAAATTGTCACATATAGACAAGAGATTATATTCTTGTTACTTGCACATATTAAAACCCCAACATACTTAAATGCTTTTACAGTCCTAGATCTTTTCAATTCTCCTCTAACAAAAAGGCCAATTATATATCTCTGATAAGAATAGCTCATCAGATAAGCTCTAATGAGCCCACATTAAAATGGGAGACAAAATAGAATTGAAATATTTTTCTTGGTACTAGTATCTATCCAGAAATTTCTGAATGAAGAAAATAGTGCCTAGCTTCTGTATCTTCCAGCAACTATTTTTGTGGCTAACTCTTCTAACTTTAGACAAGTACCCCTTATCCTCATAGCATGATATTCATATTTGCCTAGTGTTCATAAAGAATTCTTAGTAGTGGATTTAGTTTCTTTTACTGTGCTTGGCATTTTAGTATCTTTAGAATTTTAGTTTTCACACATTTATCATGGATTTTAAGGGCATATTATTGTGGTCTATGGCTTAAATATTGTCCCAATATTATAACTAGAAAACCAGAGCTGCTGCTGTGTTATTAATCTATTCTTATTCCCACTTTCATTCATAACTCATTATGGTCATGTATTGTAAATCAACACTTGCAGCTGGGTAGAGTGGTAAAGTACGTACTTAGGTATTTTGAATACTTGCAAATCTGGCCAAGTTTGATTTCAGAAGTGAAAAAATCAACCTTCAAGATTCAAATAATTTACTTATTATTCAGACAGAACTACTATTTGAACTGTATGAGACTGGATTCAGATCTCCTGTTTGCCAGAACTCCTATTAACATCACTGGTGTGATTGCAAAAACTGGGCTATAAATGAGAATTTTACCTTCCCGCAAAGCATGAGGGTGGGCAGTAGCAATCCATTTTAGTAGCAGGTACAGTAAGCTACCAAAAGAAAGAAATGTTGTGGTATTACTGCTGTCATAATTTTGAGAGACCTTTCTATGTAGAAGTTGGTCCAAGAGATCACTAATCCCTTTTTGCAATGAGTTATCTCTTCCCTAAAATTCCATCTTTATTTAATGAAAGGATGACAGCAAGACATACAGCTCAGCTGTTTTTAGCTCTCAAGGCTAGATCCTGCAGTTGTTAAACAAATCCCTTATAAAGTTCAAGGTCTTGCTTATTTTATAGCCTAGGCAAACATTTTATAAACAGATGACAAGATATATTACAGAAATGCAACTGGATATTCACAACCTACATACTATTATCCTTTTCCTTGTCCCCAAAACTCTCAGGGTGGAAATTCCACACCAATTCTGTTTGCTTTCTAGTACTAACCTACATTTTGCCTTTGTGTCCTCCAGTAGTAGAGGAACCGTATTTTGACCTGCCGCTTGTATTGTAGCTATGAGCATGCAGTTATGAGTAAAGTAAGTCAGACTGTCAGACATAATCAGAACTACAAAAATGACTAAACTCAAATAAAAACTACTGCTGAGTCTATTCTTAATTACATCAGAAAAAGTGAGAAACCAATCTTTCCTGCTTACTCCTTTTAAAGTGCTATATCAAAGCCATTCATGTGACTTCTGAACTGTTCCTCACTTAATAGAGAGGTGCTAGAGGATGGTGCATGATAGAACATTTAAATGAGGAAAATATGCATAGGAAAGCAAGGACCTTGTCTGGAAGTCTTCAAGAGGTGGGAGTTCAAATCTTTTTTACTTCATCCCCCATTTGCAAAAAATACCGTAAGACTACAGCAGAACATATTTTTGGCAACACAGGCCCAAGTCTGAAAGATCCATAAACTCTTTGCCTTTGGAAGACCAGAAGAATTCTTGGTACAGGTGGTGAAATATGTGATATACACAACTTAATTATGTAGCTCTATGATTAATACATACTGGGAGAGGGGAAGAGTTACAGCTGTGTGTAAAACTGTAGACAGAAGTCAGCGTCTCTGTTGGCATTTGTGATGTTTTGCAGCTTTTGGCAATGAAACAATTTGCTATTTGTTACGATGATTCTTCTGACTTTATTCCTTAATCTGCAACTTAAGTTGGAAACTGCTAGGTTAAAATAATTACTTATATTTTTGAAATGCAGGTGCAACAAGAGGACTAACACAGAAAACTTAAGTGATTAAATGATGCTAGCTTCTAGGATCCTCCATGGGCCCTGGCCTTACTCCATTCCTACCCCAACAGGTCATCTGCATCATCTGAGATCCTCAAAAATGACAATGTATAGGCCAAAACTTCAGCTGTAAATGACTTCATGGTTACCATTTGACACAGGCTAGCATAATCTTTTAGTGGCCGCACAGGAAATACAAGGGAACATACATAGAAAACTCCTGTCAGCATCATGGTGACCCAAAGTTAGCAGTCAGAAAAAAAAAAAAGGTACTTATTTAACCCAGTGTTCAGGTAGGAACTCAGTTCTGTGAGGTGCCAAGTGTACCCATTAACATGAAGACAGACTGAAACTCATGCTGAAGTAACTCTGAACCTCCTGGGAAGCCTTTGGCACTTCAAAGGCTATGGATTTGAATTCACACCAAAAAACCCCCCACAAAACCCCTTGATCTTTACATGAAGCTCTGACGACCCCAAAGCCATTGCTGACTGCTGCTGAGAATGAGGTGCTTCAAGGTGAGAGAGCCCAGCTCTCACATCAAGTCCCATGCTAAAGTACAAATGAAAGGCATCAGCTCTGCTACCCAAATTCCCAGAAGCACCAGCTGTGCCTTCAGTAGGACCCTCACACTGTCAGCCAGAAATAGCAGCCCAGACTCACAGTAAAATCTCTCAGAACTACACACAGAGTTCATCAAGGGAAGAGGAAGGCAAAACTCCTACAAACTTTTAAGAAAAGCGAGACCCCAGTCCATAAAGTTTTTCAAGCTTAGGTCAGTCTATGGAACCTAAATATTTGCAATGTTTCCCATAGTTTTACAAGAAATACTGCTAATACTAAGGGAATTTAAAATACTTGCCTAATCCAAGAGCAGAAATTTTTTAATGGCAACCTCTTAATAATCCCTTGCATATAAATACAGAAAGTATTTTCAATACACAGTGGACACAATTAAAACTACAAACATTTGACACTGGGCAGCCCCCTGCCATAGTTAGCCTGTGCTCCTGAGACTTAGTCATGCTGAAAATACAGTAACATTTTTAAATACTGCATACAGTAGGAGTTCACTTTTTCAGGCACACTGCACATTTCCACAAGAGCACTTCTGATCTTGGAGGCACATCTTTTAGATTTTAATTCCCTGACTTCTGTGCTCATTTATGGTATCTTCCACTGAGCAACAGAATTGTGCATATATGGGAGAGCAAGAAAGAGATCAGTCAAAAATGCAGAATTTTAATAACACTGTGGCTAGTAAACAGTAAGCAATGCTATTTTTTTATTATTTTTTTTTTAATTCAAGCTGAATTGCATTTTAGAAATGTAGGTTCAGAGAAACTCTGACACAGAAAGACATTTTGCTCATAACTTCTCAGACATCGTTCTTTTTTTAACCACTGACTTTGTTTCTGCTATGGCAGGAAGAAATAATTATTCACATAGGCAGGTAGGTGTTCATGGTCAGTACTGTTCTTTAGTCAGCTGTAAAAATAGGCTTTGATTAAGAATGCATGGGGTACACCTCTTTTTCTTTTTATAAGTCTGCATACGCCAACTAAGTTCACATGGGGAGTTTCAGATAGACTGGCAATCAAGAAGCGAGAGTCCTACCTTGAACTTGGAAAATCTGCTTTCTTTAAAGCCATAAACTGCAGCTGCCATCAGAAACAGACCCAATTGCTTTTCTTTTTCACTTTCCAGGGCAAGCAAATCTATTTCCTGTTACAGCCTGTACTTATAGTTTAATTCTATCTTATGACTTAAAGACTAAAATATTTGAGAACCACTAAGATTTTTTCCACCCATTTTAAAGGGGGGGCGAAATACAAAACACGAAACAGATGTTTTATAATGTATTTCATTTATTTTGGCCACCCATAAAGCTGTGGCTTATGTTAGTGCCAACCAAGTTAAAAGCAACAAGAGTTCTGCAGAAACACTATGTAATACGTTTTAGAATGACCAGGCATGGGCAGCACCTTTCAATAAACTCCCATTTATTAAGTAAATTTCAACGTCAGAAGAAGAAAACAAGAGTTACTGAAGATGCAAGTGACACTGCCATACTTGGGCTGTTCCTGACGGTATTTCCAAAGTTTATGCAGGTTTTTTTTATGTTATTGTACCCCAATGTATAGCTTGGAAAGCAGATGATCAATGTATACACTGAAAGCGGATGAGTTGGATGAAATTAGAAAAACTGAAGATAACATCTTTAGAACAATATCATGTAAATAACAGATACTGTATATCAAACAATTATTCCAGAGACACAAAAGCTGAAGAAGTTCCAACAAATTAAAACTGTCTTATCCAAACAATCGTCAAACTTGGGGTAGTACAAACCTTTCACTTTTTTCTGTGTTTATGAATGGAAACAAAGACATTTCAAAAGTTAACCCCAAGAGACTCCTAAGAGTTGCTGCGGTACTTACTGATAACGTATCTTGTGGAAATTACAGTAAAAATAGCTATATTGAAATTTCCCCTGTACCTATTCTTATTTAGACTGAGAAAGCATTTCTCAACAACAGACCCACTTTAACGGAGCACCTTCAGCACAGTACTGCAGGCTGGGGGACAAAATGAGCAATAAGGAATGGTTGGTCTCAAAACATTTCTTTATTGACAATTTACTGCATAGAACACAGGGCATATAATGTGGATATAATTTACTAACCTGCCAAAAACATTACAGGGAAAGCATAAGGAAAAGACAATGGATGTATTTTAGGAAGACAGAACAGCATTAAAAGTTTTAACCTGTATTTTTTGGCTTGTTATCCACATATTCAAAGCAAATCTATTTTTCACCTTCCTCCTCAGAAGTGGCACAGAAAGTGAATTGCAAAAGTTAATTGGAAAGTAATAAAATGTGAAAGCTTAGCAATTTAGTACAGCAATCAGCAGTACAGACTTTGACCACATACATAGGAGCAGACTCTTAAAACGTGAGCTTTTAATACAAAATACTTTTTTAATCATATGGCAAAAAAACCTAATAAACCAATATGAAGTTCATTATTATCAGACCAAGTGCAAAGACAGAAAACTCACTTTAATTCAGAGGCATGCTTAGAGCAGTTCGAAAGCAAAATATCCTTTACAATTATTTTTCCGGGTAAAACAGTTCTAACTGTGATTATTCAGCATTTCCCAGCGCTTTTCTTCCCAGACAGACACATTCATTTGAACTTGAAAAAGCCAGAATGCCAAAAGTACCTCCCCAATATGTTGACTAAGGACTGTAATTCCTTTAAATTATGCAACTGGATTCCCACAGCTGGCCCACAGCTTGGCTTAGAGCTCAGTTCAATGCCAATGATCCCGTCTGCTAATATTGTCCTACTTGCAGAGAAGGTAATATATCCAGCAACTTATATTGAAGTTCTGACACTAATTAACAGAGCAAGCAAATGTTGACATGAGTGACAAACGCTGGTTAATAGTTACTGTGAGACCAGTGCTGCCAGCTGGCATTTCTCTGTAGCATTTTGCAGTAATAACCCCCTGTTTATTTCTTAGGACATTGCTTATAATTTGTTTATATGCATTTTGTTTCAAGTTAGAAACAAATCAGCACAAAAAACAACCCGGAACACAGCAGCAAGACCACCGATTTTCAGACAAGTAATCAACAAGAAAGCATGCAAGCACATCACTTGGAGGATGCACGGGGGGCTAAAGTATAGGAATTCTTATCCTATATAAAGCTATGCAGACTTGCACAAACAGCCTTTGGCATCTTGTTTCTGGCCTACCTGGACAGTAGCAAAACATGTTTATCAGATCACACAAGCCCAGAACCTGAACTGCAAGCAGTTAAAAACTGAAGGTCGCTAAGCTGCAAAATTAAAACATGCTTCTATGCTTTAGCTACACAGACAACGATAAAACAAAGCCTCCACAACCACCTGTAATAATATGCCTGTTCAGCTAGCAATTCCAAAGTACTCAGCAACACAAGGTAGACATTTTCTGCAGCTGGTTTTACATGTACATTCCTGCCAAATTGTTGTCTCGTCTCCTCTTACCTTCACATTAGTCCGGAGTGCACAGTAACATGCAAAAAACATTGCAGTAAACAAGGAGCATATGGACCAGTATTCAGCGTCTCTGCTCTGCACAAACGGTACACACACGATCCCGAGCATGTGCTACTAAGGAGCATCCGTTCCCTCTGTCAGTTTGAAAATGCATTGATCTCTGTTTTTCTGACTACAAAAAGACATGTCTTGAAGGCACTGAGTGAAAGCTACATATCTCTTCATCGACTATATATAGAAATATGCCCAGTAATTTCAATTAGCAGAGAATTCAGCATCTGAAACTTGGACCTCAGTTGCTTTTCCTTCCAGCATTTTAAATTCAGGGGGGAAAAAGGAGGGGGAACTCACCCAGAGGGGAAAGGTGAGGAATTAAAATGTAAGCAGCGAGTTACTTATATTCCCCCCTGGCTTTGATGTTTTTCTTTTCAATATTTTACAGACGTTATACACGGAAAAATGAAGAAAGGTTTCTCTTCCAATTCTCAAATTTACTGTAGATCCTGCACTGTTTCTGTCTGCTCTTGTTAAAGATGCAGCATCCCTTTTAACAAAGCCAACGTCATCAATCATGACAGATTCAACATGTTCTACTTACAAATACAGTCTCTGATTAAGGACAATGGCTGGCTGGCTTATTAACGTTTCCTCAAATGCAAGTTCAGTCCCCTGTGCTAATCTATTTTTAAATAAAAAGTCCCACCTACTCCTTCACTTTCATTTAATAAAAATGCAGCGGACTAGTTCTAAAGATCCTGAATTGCATTGTGCTCCTCGCTCAGACACTGGACATCATTTTCAAACTGGATGCTGGGATTAGAAACACAGAAAAAAAATTTAAATGAAAGCAGAAAAATCCTGGAGAAGGCTGTGCCCTCACATTTGTAACTACATATTCTGAATTTAAAATGCTCAAATATCTTTCAGAAGGAGGGAACTCAGAACCTAGCCAGAAGGCAAAGCTTTAATTCACAAGCACAAAAATAAGATCAAATCATTTCTTTCACTCCTGTCAACCGCTGGGATGCTACAAATTAACTGATTGTTTACTAGACTGCAGGGACACAAAGTCAAAGGCTCAACTCTTTGTTTACAGCATCAGGAACCACCGATATTCATACTGAATTATGAAGCAGTCTTCAGGAATAAAATCAGAAAGGAGCCTCTTTTTTTTTTTTTTTCACTGCAGCAGATACTGTGGGAGGCAAAGAGTGGAAAAGGCTTTACTACCTTCCTCTCTACCAGCACAGAGCAATTTGTGTAGGATAAGCATAACTTAATAGAAATATCTGCAGTGACTTTTAGGATTTCTTTAAATAATGCTTTACGTAAACCCCCTTGGAAATCTGCAGAAATACTGAAGTCCTATCAAAGTCAGTGGGTATCTTTCTGTGGGCAATGAGGTGAAGAAGCTTAAACAGAAGGACGTGCATTTCAAGAAGAAAAAAGGGGGGAGGGGAAAAGACGGCAGGGTTTTTTCCAACATCTTCCTAAAGACAGGCTCTCAGAAACTGTCGTCAACTCCAAGTGAACAGCTATTTTTAGCCCGTCATTGTTTGTGCCTTTTTTTAGGAACGAAAAAGGCAGTCGTGTTTAAAGCTAGATATTGCTCTACGATGTATCCTAAGACAGCTACTTAATTTGATCCCCTGCTCCATCTGTCATAAAAATTAAGCAATTAGTAATCACAACCTTCTTTGGCACAAGCAATGATATCCAGAACAAAAGAGATGAACCCTGTTCTTAGATCTAATGCTGCAATTTTTATTAGTAATTAAACTGGGGTCTAGATGCCATAGTTCATAAAGCTGGGGTATCCCAAAGTTATAATATTTCAGACTTTGGCTGCAACAATAACCATCAAATAAGCTAAAACATAGTAACATGTTGCTCAGCAAAAGCATGGGAGAATTAATTGATGTAATTTTCTGACACTCTTCAAGTGAACAGAAAGGGAAAGGAATCATGGTTTATTTTGCAGTACAGTACATTAACAATTAAAATTAAGCATCTTAGTCATTGAAAAATTATCACAGAACTTGGGGAATTCTGATCCACCAGAGAAATGCAATTCAAAAAACAAAGATGAATAGATGTACAGTCCTAACAGCAAGGCAAGGCTCAGGCAAGCATGTAGCTGCATATGAAAATCAAATTCAAGCCTCCTTTCTGCCAAAGGAATTACACAAGGCTTCAGTCAGCAAAGTCTTTGAAACAACTTTCTTCTTCACGATTCTAAAAAGTTAATGTTTTTAGTTTTAGGCAAACAAACCCAACACGAGGTAAATAGGAGTCTCACTAAAAGAAAACAGAGCTGCTAAGTATACGATTCCCAAGCGATCACCTGTATAAAAGACTTTTAATACATTTAGGAAAACAAGAAGTGATGCAGTCCCGAAGTCTTCACTCAGAAAAACCTCCCATGACTGCCGAGTGTCTGGGTGGAAAAGTTATATCTATCCTATAATATCTAGGAAATTACAGACCCCGACCCTCATAACACCGTCAGAGTGAAAAGGGAAGACTCCCATCCATGTGGCAGATGCATCCTATAATAACTGTGGGGCATTCGAGAATTTTGCTGGAAAATTGAAACCTCTGTACCAGCCAACAAGGTATTACTTTGATAGCAGACCAGCCTTACACATTTAGCAGGGTCTGCTTCAGGTAACCTACACAAGCAGATCCCTGCAGGGCTTGTTTGCCTCTGCCAAAACATTTCTTATTGCAGCAGCCTAATTTTTAATGGCAGCATTCTCATCAAGGGCACACAATATTTTATTATGACTAACAGCTACCCACAATTGCCACATATTGGTGATAGTTACGGTCTTTGACACGGAATTGGTAACATGAGTTAGGAAAAACCTTGCCTCAGTCTGCCAGACATGTCAAAAATAGCAGAATATTTCAAGGGCTCAGGGCTTCTTTAAACAGGACACCACAGGGAAGAACCCCACAGACAATAGAAGTTACTCCATTTAAAAAAAAATAGGTTAAGTATAAAAACAGTAGAGACAGTACTCAAAAAAAGCTGCATTACAGACCCTCTTTAAAAAAACCCACAACTTGTGACCTCAATATTCTTAGATGAAGGAAACCACTGGAGCCACTACCTTGAGCTGTGAAATTTTATCATTACTTTATCCTCCTGGGCCTTCAGAAGGCCAAAAGGAAGCGCTTGGAAGGAAACCCTGGTTGTCTGCAGAGGTTCAAAGAAAGCAGAGGGAACGTGCTGCCCTGGAAGACTTTGATCTCAGGATGCCCCGAGTGCAGTCTGCTTTGGAGGAGTGACAGGGTGGGGAGAGACCTTTGCCACATCTCTCACTGCCCACTAGAAGAGTAATAGAAGCTAGTAGCAGCAGTAGCAGTAATAATAGTAGTAGCAGTAGAAATGACCTGTTGCCATTGTATCCTGAAGCTGTGGTCAAGACAATACGTGGAAAAACTTACAGGGAAACAATGGAGCCATACTGTTTTTTTGTTTTTTTTTTCCCCCCAGGTATCATCAAAAGGGTAGTATTTTAGAGGACAGTAACAATAAAAGCAATAAGCTAAAAATGCAGTAAAGAAAAGCAACACTCTCCAGTGCAACATGCCCCACTTCACTTAAGCATAACGTTTGTGAGTAAATATTAAAAATTGCTTTTAAAAGGCTTGCTGCATTGAGATAGATTTTGTGATCTGATGATCACAAGGAAAGCAGAGATTTTCTGGAAAAAAACAGAAAATAGAGGGAGAAAGGACTGAAGAAGAGGGTGCGTTGCTCTCTGGGTGGACAGAGGGAGAAATGACACTCCTGTCTTCCAAAAGAGGGGAGAGTGGATGTCTACAGGAGGTTGAACGTAGCGGTAGAGCTTTGCAAAGCCATCTGTGGGGTTTGGCCATGCAACTCTTATCAGTATCAACATTGATAATCCGCACCACTGACTTCCAGCAGCCAAGGGTGTAATTCTCCCTCTTTTTGCAGTGATGCTGAAGGTACTGGCTTGTGCAGTTATGGCACTATGGCTACGGTCATGCTCCATCCTGTCTTTGCACACTGGAGTGATACAACCTATATAGCACCCTAGTCCTACATTACAGAATCACAGAATCACAGAATCCTCTAGGTTGGAAGGGACCTTCAAGATCATCTTGTCCAACCATTGGTTAAATGCCTCTGATTTCAACACATGAACTTTAAACTAGAATGATTTTAGTCCTTTCCCCATTCCTGAGACTTTTATTTGTTTTGAAAATGTTATTTTCCACAGCTACAGGAAGTTCATTACACTGAAAATATCCATGTCAGGGAGTGGGATATTGCAGGAAGCACTGATGCAGACTGCAGGTCTTGGGTGCAGTGGGGTCTACAGTTTCAAGATGGAAAATGTTGACTCCTGAAGAGTGGATTGAGTCTATGGGGCTTCTGGAAACAACTACAGAAAGAAGAATGTGGAACAAAAGCCACAATTGGCAAGAAGGTTTGCTAAGGCATTCCACTATAGCAAAGCCTAGTAAAACGTAACAGACAGAGGAACTAAATCAGCAGCTTGAGCTCAGCAAATCCTAAAATTTCCGGAAAGAGAAAGAAAAAGCCTGAACAGATTATTTACAAACTCTTATCTCCAGTATTGTAAACATCTCTCTTGCATCCTGGCATTCTGATGCAAAAGTTGCTGTGTCAAATATTCTTCCTTACTTCCAGGCCAATAAACAGCAAAGACCTTCCCCTGGGCTGATTTAACAAGCCACATGTTTTCATGAAAGCATAAGCTAGTTCCCTGTCACACAGTCGTCCTGAAAACTTTGTTTCCTTTTTCCTACACAATCGTGTTAATATAGTTTTCTGACTTTTGAGCATTTAATACTTTTCTTCCTAATATCCCAGCTCTCCGCTTTCTGTCTTCTATCATTGCTTTGAGGAAGGTTTTGATCAGATATATGAGAAAACCATATAATTTACTTGGAAGTCATTCCTTCTCAATATTGAATTTATACATATTGTATGAACCAAGCCATTGTTACTACTCCAAAACAGCCATGAAACCATTTATAATAAGCAAATTTAAAGAAACTAAATGGCCAAATAATAAATAAAAAATAAGTGAACAATGGCCTGATCCTGTGAGTCTTCTCTATGACTGTGAATCTCTCAGGAACAGCCTCCTCATTGCTCCCCATGACCCTATAACAGAATGCATGAAACAAGGAACAAAGGCCCAGAAAGAAGGAATTAAATTAAGCTTCACAAAGCATCTTGAGTTACTCAAAGCCCCATTTTAATTCTGCTGTACCTGTGGAAGAAGTTTATTTTATGCCTCACCCTGTCCAACTGATTGAGAAGACATGACTTCACTAAGGCCTTCATTAAGAGACCCAGACTTGTACTTTAAACTGCGAAGACTTTTTAAGCTCTGAAGATCCCTAGTTCAATCTCCTGAATTTCACTCAAATTGATCACTAACATGGCTCCACAATGTGCATTTCATTTTGTAATGATCAGAAGATGGCTGCGGTTCTTCTTGACCTGCGTCTCATGATGTCATAACACCTTTGAAAAGGTATTTCCATCCATGGTCATGATAAAGGCTGTGGCAACCTGGAATCCCAGCATATTATATATATTATATTGGTCTTCCTTGCCAAGGGGAGATTGACCATACGTAGACTTTTCTTGACAAATGTTTCTCTATCATGTCCTTCAAAATCTCTCATGAAGGGAATACAGTCTTTGCTTTAGATGGCCCCTTATTCTTACTATGGGAATGTTTCTGTGAAGATCAAGAAGATGATCAATAAGAAGATACCATCTTTTATCCAAATGAGGTTAATTTAGCAAAACTGTTCTTTTTGGATTTTATTTTTATTTTCCAATCATGGATAAATTAGCAGAAAAGATGTGAAGCCCTAAACTCTATAGTTTTGAAAGTGCTGGAAGAGCAAATGAATGCTCAGTCTTGCCATCTGTGCATGGTGCTTTTTATACTTTCACCTTTGTAGGGTAACATTGTCACCTCAATAGCAGTGTGTGTGTAGGTGGATTCCCATCTATTCTTCATTGTTCATATGTACACACACATTCACATACATACAGGGATATGTTTGTATCCAAAGTGCATGTTTGTGAGGCAGGATACCAAGGGCAAAATAAGAAAGGAAATATCTTCACTTTTGTTCCTCATATATATATATATGTATGTATATAATTATATACATATATATACACAACTATATATATAACTTCTATAAGTCAAATTACAAGGTTGTCAGGCCTTTCTGATACACACTGTCTGTGATTCAGCCCAGAAAGATGAAGAGCTCAAAACAAGGTAAAAAGTCTAGACCATTAGAAGCTTATGCTTGTTTTCCCCCCAGAAAAATAATTTACCATGATTGTTTGAAAAACTTGGGGAAAATGAAACTTGGGGAAAATGATGTCTATCTTTTCATGATTTGCCATCACTACCCAATTATGAATTAAGATTTTACTTTTATAATTTATGAACTATAATTTATGAACTAAGCTAATTCATTTAAGCATAAAATCCACATTTCCATGGTAACAGCATGAATGAAGAAGGAATGAACTTCCAAAGTTCAACTGCATTTATTACAGTACTTAAAAATAAACCTCCAGCAATTTTCATCCAGGAAACTACTGTAGTCTTTTTGTATGGAAAAAAAATATTAAAAATTAACACTTATTGTAAATCTGTATAGTAACAACTCAATTTTGTATTGTACTCGATAAAGACCTGTATGTGTCGAAACTCCTAAAATTTTATTTTTTGTACTGTGATTTTAATCAAAGAAATTACTTAAAGCGAACCTATTGTTAGATTGAGCAATATGATATACAACAATGTAACAGTGGAAGTAATCTATGCTTTTTTTTGATGTAGCCAGTATTTTCATTAAACAAATAAAGTGTTAGGTTTTACAATAGAGAGCAAAATGATGGATATTCATTGGCCGTTCTCTAACTATTCCTCTTCATTCAACTGATAACTATTATTAGTTTAATATGTTAAC
Source organism: Limosa lapponica baueri (assembly GCA_002844005.1). NCBI lineage: Eukaryota > Metazoa > Chordata > Aves > Charadriiformes > Scolopacidae > Limosa > Limosa lapponica. The sequence continues at coordinate 63,467 of KZ506161.1, read as the reverse complement.
AAACCTCAGCTAGAAATATGATCAATGAGATAAATACCTTGTTTTGAAAATATGTTTAAATTTAACCAGTTCTCAAAAAGTTATTTTAAACCTGCATAGCATTTGAAAACAAAGGATAATTAACGAGTGAAACCATTTACAAGGAAATTGGTATATATTCTGTTTTAATGACTTCAAATCAAGAGTCAAGGTATTTCTAGAAGCCTTATGAGTTAAAAGCAAATTATTGGGCTCAGTAAAGAATAAATAGGTAATCTAATTATTCTAATAAAGTAATAAATCTTTTTTATGTCTTTAAAAAAGAAAAGAATATTCAAAATAAGTATACTACAAAATGAAGGAGGAAAAAAATCTCGTAGTGGAGAGAATTCTCTTCGAAATGCAGTGAAATTAGTCAAAATAATGTACCTCTACAGATATAAATACATGATCCCCTTGTAATCAGAGGATTTACAAATAAAATGTGATAATTTGTCTATGGAATATAAGAAAAGTGTGCTCAAATCAGGGGCATCCATATTACTTATGTATAACACCCAATGTTACAAAAATCCTTGTCAGCAACCTATCTCTGTGAAAGCTGGTGATGCATGCTATATCTGTATCTCCTCTGGGACCTGCGGCTCCCAACACGTGAAGACACCTGGCCAACCTAGATACTTTTTCCTCCATTACTATCCAAATCATAAAAATAATCCCTAGATTAAGACTTTAAAAACTTATCCTAGTAGGAATAATAAAGTCAGCAAAAAGCATCCATGACTGAGATTTTTCCTGTAGAGTTTTACCAATAATTTCGTTCCTTACTTCGGCTCCTCTTTTAGCCATCAAGTCAAAATATTTTCAGCTGTATTTCAGCTGTATTCTTTTCAGCCGTACATACACAAGTCCATGGGAATCGATGAGATGCATCCCACGGTCCTGAGGGAACTGGCAGATGTAGTTGATAAGCCAGTTTCCTTCATATTCGAAAAATCATGGCAGTCAGGCAAAGTCCCCTGTGACTGAAAAAAGGGAAATATCACACTCATTTTTTAAAAAAGTAAAAAGGTGGACTGTGGAAACTACCTAGCTGGCAGCATCATCTCTGTGCCTGGTAAGATCATGGAACAGATCCTCCTGGAAGCTATGTCAAGGCATACGGATGGGAGGAAGGTGATTAGAGAGAGCCAACATGGCTTCATAATAGGCAAATCATCCCTAAATAATCTGCTGGCCTTCTACAATGAAATGATGGAATTGCTGAATAAGGGAAGAGCAACAGCTGACATCTACCTTGAATTCTGCAAGGCCATTGAGGCAGTCCTACACAACACCTTTGTCTCTAAATCGGAGAGATACGGATTTGATGGATCCAACAGATAAGGAATTGGCTGGATGGCTGCATACAAAGAGTTGCTGTCGATGGCTCAGTGCCCAAATGGAGAACAGTATCAAGTGGGTCCCTTAGGTGCCCATATTGGGACAAGTACTGCTTAGTGTCTTTATTAACGACACAGACAGGGGGATTGAGTGCACCCTCAAAAAGTTTGCAGAGTGGTGCAAGCTGAGTGGTGCAGCTGATATGCTAAAAGGAAGGGATGCCATGCAGAGCAACATTGACAGACTTGAGGAGTGGGCCAATGTGAATCTCATGAAGTTCAACAACACCAAGTGCAAGATGCTGCACCTGGGTAGGGGCAATCACCAGTATGAATACAGTCTAAGGGATGAATGCACTGAGAGAAACCCTGCAGAGAAGAACTTGGGGATACTGGTGGAATAAAAATTGGATGTCAGCCACAAATGTGCACTTGCAGACTGGGAAGCAAATCATATCCTGGACTGCATCGAAAGAAAGAAGGTCAGAAGGTTGAGGGATGTGATTCTGCCCCTCTACTCCATTCTGGTGAGACCCCACCTGGATTACTGTATCTACTCTGGAGCCCTCAACATAAGAAGGACATGAACCTGTTAGAGCAGGTCCAGAGGAGGACCACAAAAATGGACAGAGGGTTGGAACACCTCTCCTGGTGTTCCAACAGGACAGGCCGAGATAATTGGGGTTGTTGAACCTGAAGAAGAGAAGGCTCCAGGGACACCATATTGTGGCTTTTCAATACTTAAAGGAGGCTCATAAGAAAGACAGAGAGACTTGTTATCAGGGCCTGCAATGACAGGACAAGGGGCTATAGATTTAAATTGAAAGAGGGTAGATTTAGATTGGACATAGGGAAGAAATTTTTTATGATGAAGGTGGTGAGACTCTGGAACAGGTTGCACAGAGAAGTTGTGGATGACCCATCACTGGATGTGTTCAAGGCTAGGTTGGACAGAGCTTTGAGCAACCTGATCTAGTTGAAGATGTCCCTGTCCAAGGCAGGAGGGTTGGACTAAATGATCTTTAAAGGTCTTTTCCAACCTAAACCATTCCACTAATAACTCTAAAGCTTTTTCCTATTTTTAAAATACATATTTACTGTAGAAAATTCTCAGGGTGCATAACTTTCTCAGAAACAGCACTATTACCTATGTCTTTCACTTATCCTTTCTGTATGTTACTCTGCAACCTCATTGATGGCTGTTAATTGCATTGATTGCCCTGTTGGAAGTGGAGCATCCAGAAAACCCAGTGACTTGAGAAAAGGTTTTTATCCCTCACGGTCTTCTATCACTTACAAACTGACACCACTCTGCTGTTGCTGATACAATTGTTGTTGCATTTTTACTCATCTCCACTAGGAACTCAGAACGGATTTTAAAACTGAGGAACCACTAAAAATGGGGAAACGTATACATATATATATATGTATACATATATACGTGCATGTAAATATGTATATAGCGATCAACTTTTTGGAACCATTAAGAGGTTAATTTTCATATACATATTACCATAATGAGAAAAGCACTGCTCACACTTGTTCCCTTCCCACTTTCTGCTACATCCCTCTATACTTCCTACACACCAATTGAAATATTATTTCTAAATTGCTAAAATAAGGTGAATGATACTTTCTTTCAAACAGGATTCCTTAAAAAAAGTACTCCTGAGCAGTAAGTGAAAAAATCTACATCTTCTAAATCAGACAACACAGTTTTGAATCCACTGTTACTTCTGAGAATTTCACCTGGTGTTCCTGAAAACTGCTGTTGAGAAGGCCTATCTCAGCAGTTAGACCTCATCTCTTTAGGGTCTGTAATTAATGGGATGATGAAAAAGAGGTAATTTTTAAATTTTCCACTGTGTAGTGATGCCCAGCACATACTGACCAAAACACTATTGTCACTGTTTTGCTGTTCTAAGTTCAAGGAAATACCTCAAATGTTGTGGACAAAGCATGATTATTTCTTTCTGGACATCAGACTTTTCAGTAACTTGAGCTGTGGAGAATATGGCTCACAAAGCCAAAATTTGAAAATGTCCTTAAGAGCTTTTTCAATTTAACCCACTGGGATGTTTTGATTCTTCAAAGAAAAAATGCCGAATACATGAACAATAAAATATAGACTATTAACATGTAATAATAATGTAATATTATAAAGCAAATGTAAATGACAGCACCAAAATAGAAGATTTCAATGTTATTGAAATTAGTCTGGAAAGTTGAAATGATTCACTTCAACTTCTTATCACTGAAAATTTTATCTCAACCTCCAAATATTTTCAACAAGTTACATCTGAATAGAAACTTTTTACACTGATAGTATCTGAGCAATCCTATTATTTCCCAGCAGTTAAAGAATATTTTTTCACTCATATTATTTATTCTATTGTTTCCAAGCAGTTAGAGATTTCCTTTTAAAATACCATGCCTTGCACATTTCTTCTACAGATGTCCTCTTCTCACTTCAATATTCCCTTGAGTCACATGCAGTGAAGATCAGATAAATTCAGGGAATGTCTTCAGTTGAAATATCTTATAAAATGCAAATTACTGCTATAATCTGATGATATTTCACAAGCTAACTGACTTTAGCACTGCTTTCTCTGTAACCATTTATAAAAGCTAAAAATCTCTGGCTGTGGGGCTGTCTATAAACACTTTGTTATTACATCTATATGCAAAATTATTCTCAGTGTAGTACACAGGGTCAATATCTCTTTTGCATGGAGGACAAGACTGAATGAGACATGCATGCTGACAGCAGAATATCAATTGACTAGAGCCATATTTATCTGAGAGGAAATTTTTCTGTTCTCTTAATACTTTATTTAAATAGTTTTAGAAATAGCACTCCCCTTGACCCAAAGAAGTTATAGCATGCCCCATTTCACACATTAACCAAAAATAACATCAAATCTCTTAGGAAAACAAAGCCAGAGTCTACTGTCAATCATAATACAAGTAACCTTTTAATTTCAACAGGGTCATAAAGATCTACAGTCCTATAAAATACAAGAATCTGGCCAAAAGAATACATAAAACCAGAGTAAAATTTGATATACACTGAGTAAAAATCTATCTCTATTAAAGACAATACTAAAAAAATCTAACTAATTTCAAATTATTTTACTGAGGTTCTTTAAGGTAAAAAAAAAACCTGTTGATGCATACATCATGATAGTCAGTTTGTATGTAAACCTCAATTATAAAGAGTTGCTGCTCCCTGGCAGTCTTTTGGCAGATTATCAACTCTACTTTAGCTGTTCCACAAAAGAAGAATAATACAGTCTGAGAGTATCTTTTTCTATCCCGTGCTCGTCACCTCATTAAAAGTGGAATCCACATATTGAAATATGCTTTGAGAGTTTTTTGTGAATATTTGTCCAGTCACAATGACTGGGACATTGGTTACAGTGTAAGGGCATCATGTGATTGTCAGGTAGTATTCTGAACACAAGAATGCTGTCATCTGAACAGTACCAGATAAGCTCACACTTCTTGGGTACCTTTAATCCAAGTGTGGTTTCCTGATTTTGCTACTATTTTGTTTTGATTTTTGTTACTGCAAAAATGATGGAAAGTATAAAAACTATTAGTGATTGCTCAGTTTGGTCCTGATCCAGAAATATTGTGTCAGTCTCTAGTGGAAGTACATTTGAAGGGCAGGTGGGCAGGAGATATTCCAGTTTGTGTTTATCAATCAGAATCGAGGAAAGGCCACTAAGAATTGTTTGTTAGTGACTCAGCAAGACAAGTCAAACTGGCCTATAAAAAGATTTTTCTCCTATTACAAGGGAGGAGGATAGGAGGATCTGTTGTGAGAGGTGACTCATCTCCAGAAAACAGAAGAATGGGTTGGGGTTAGTCTTTTGTGAGCTGGAGAGACGCAACACAGCTGTTGATTTTTTTTTAAAAAAAGAGAGAAGGAAAGAAGAGGGAAAAATAAGTAACATAGGAAGCGCTTTTTTCCATCCTCCACCAAACCAACACAGGCATGTAGCTCATCTCCCCACCTTTGATGACTCTCGGTCCTTCACAAAACCTGTGATGTAATAATGTAATGAGAATTAAATTTAATGGCCGACAGAGAGTGTGTTTATCATTTGTAATGATAAGAATATATCTGTCTAAATACTTGTTGAGAAGTCTGCCTATTATCGGATGCTGCTGCTGTATACAACGCTCTTGAAAAACAAGCCAAACCACAAAATACACTAAATGGGCAGATGATTGCTGCCTGCCGATTTCAGTGGAGTTCTGTCCAGGAAGTCAGACTAGATGATAGCCCAGGCCTTCTGGCCCAAATCCAGATGTATCTCTTTGCTAATCTGCACAAACAAATGCACAAGACTGGAACAATCTGGAAAAACTTGAAAATCCCCAGTTGTTACTGTCTGTAACAGAAAGCTGTCATTTCGTACTTTGGCTTTTCATTGTTCTCTGCTTCTTGCCCTATGTTTTCTATAAATAGTGGAATTTCATGCCAATTTATGAGATGGATTTTTGTAAGAGATGTAGAAATTCTGAAGCTCTAACTGAAGCTGTTAAAAATCAAAATTAAGCTATGTAATGCTCAGAAATGTCGGCCACCTGCAATAATTAAAACTTTCAAACATTTCTCAGTACTTCTGATATATTAGTTTTCTCTGTCATTTGACAACCCTCTGCACTGAAATAGCTTGTTGAATATTTCAGAATCAACATTACAGTACCACCACTTCAGCGAAAGGATTATAATTAATTTTTCACAACTGCATAATTTCAGGGCATTGTGAAATACAACTTCAGTGGGTTTCTTTAAGCAGCAGTGTCCCAATGTCATATTGAACTGTTGTGTCTATGGCAACATGTTCCTATTATCATGGATCTCATATATCTACCATCATCTCTGAATGTTTTTTTTTAGATAATTAACATAGAATTCAATTCTAATTGTTAAAATCAGAATGAAAATTGAAGTTCATGCATAAAGCACCTTCTGCCTACATATTGCCCTACACAGCTTGAATAGGTAACTCTTTTGCATTAATAGAACTGGAAAACGTTTGAGACCAAAACAGATCACAATTTACTTTTCATTTCCTGGCTTCTGCTACTACAAGGAAGATCTGTTTATTCATTATTTCATTATTGCATAGCAAGTAGTGTAAAATAGAGAGTTATTTCTCTATAATAGAAGACAAACTAGTAGCAGACGGAGCCTGGATTGAGAGCGAGGGCACTCAGGTCCTCCCTTTCAGTTCACCAGGTGTGGTAAAAAGGGCTGCTACCCCTCAGTTTACTTGTCTGCAAACTGGTATTTATGGTATCATTCCCAGTAATCACTCTCAAAATGTCAATTTTCTTATTACAACTCCCAGCTGCAACTGCATCTGCATCTTACCTTTCAGTAAGGACACGCTTCAGTCTGAAAAGCTTTGGATGACAAATGTAAGTAATAGCGGTTAATATTTTCAAGTCATTTTTAGCGACTGATTTGAAATATTTGATTTCCTTAATCTGAGCAAACACATCTCCATGCTCATTGAATCTTTGTGCTCTACCACCTACAGCGTGCAGCTTTGTGCTGTACCACCTACAGCATTTCCCAAAGTATTTTTCCCTGTGTGAATGTATTTATTTGTACCTTCCTCTATCACAAGCAGCGTGCTTGATTTCAAGAATGGAACTTGATCTTTCTCACAACCCTCCCAGCACATATTGGAGACATCTCAGGCTTAGGACCCCAAATTTCTAGGAAAAAGGAAAATTGATCAAGCACTGCTATCTTCTTAGTAAAATACCAAAATCTACAAGATGTCATTTATTATTATTTCGCTGGACTTTCCACTAGAATATACCATCAATGTACTCATATCTCTGTTCAAATAACCTCTAAATTATTGTGTCAATGTTTTCCTGGTATGTGGTTTTACATTCCACGAAGCCATCGTCACCAAAGTTAGCGATGCAGCACCCAGAGCAGCCTATAATGTCTTCACCTTGCCTATAAGAAGAATCTTTCACTGCTCTACTCCTTCTTATTTTACTATATTATTTCCAGTTACTCTACAGTCTCTATACAAAACAAGTTCAAGGTGAGGGCATGAGAGGGGAAGGGAATTTATACCCTCTAGCCAAATTTTCTGAAGAAGCCTCTGAAAGTTTTATGCCTGAAGCAGAATTCAGAGCTAGGTAGGTAACATGTCAGAAGGTCCAGCTGCAGAAAAAGGACACAGAAATAAACTAGTAAAGGAATCTTCTTTAATTCCAAGAAAAAGAGAAACCGCATATGAAAAACCCTAGCGGAGGAGTAGTTGCTCGCTGCCCTTTGCAGGTCAGCAGTTCACTGCTTTGGGCAACAGCTTGTGGCTCTTAGGACTTAGTTGAGTTCCCTGCTTTGCCATAGGCACACACAGAATCACAGAATCACAGAATGATATGGGGTTGGAAGGGACCTCTGGAGATCATCTAGTCCAACCCCCCTGCCAAAGCAGGCCTACCTAGAGCAGGTTGCACAGGAACATGTCCAGGCGGGTTTTGAATGTCTCCAGAGAAGGAGACTCCACCATCTCCCTGGGCAGCCTATTCACACCAGTGTGATAAAAAGCAAGATATTTAACCTACAAGATCTCAGTTTTTTATAGATGAAGATTATATGTAGGATTATCAGATGCTACCAAAACAGCCAAAATAAAAGCAATATTAAATCAAGTTTAGCTAATCCCAACTAATCTGGGACATAGCCTGACACCTAAAACCCATTTAAAGTCTCAAAGAGCCACCCAGTCTGCTAGTTCTGCAGGTTCTCCAGAGCTGCTAAAGCCTTTAGATGCCTAAAGTAATTTTTATCTCCTCATTTAGTCTGGAAATTGTCTTCATCCTTAAATTAACACATAGTCAAAGTATGTATTCTGATAAACTGGTAACGTCCAACCTAAAACCTTATTGCAAGTCACCTTGAGGAGATAGATGCTTAAACCCTGACTAAATCCTTCCTTGACCTCTGTCTAATTATCTCGAAGAAGTATAAAATCTAGATGAAGTTAAAACTACCATTAGCATCACATTAGTGGTCCAGCAGCAAAAATGGTGCCCTCTTGTCACCTGAGATCCTTGTGTTTGGCTCACTCCCTTGGGACCACTTAGATCACTCACTGTCATTTTCAGAGGAGGGCTATGTGGTGACATACTGAACGGACAGACTTTTCCTCTTGGTTCCCCATTACTCACAATGGAAAGACAGAGGCCTAAATTAAGCAAATCGTAAAGGTCTCCTGAGTTTGCTCTCCCTATGGAGAGTGACAAGTGCCTGAGGCAGGTAGGTTGTCCTCTGCATGTCCTCAGAGGCCTTCCTCAGTCCTTGTTCTTGTCAGATATTTAGCTATGATAGGCAGACTTATTATCCCCTCTGCTTTCAGGAAGGTGCCTAAAATTTTACTGAGAGTGTGCCCAAGCTAAGCACTGGAATTAGGCTTGATGCAACTGATGAAACCACGCTCGGAAGCACTGCTGTATTGCCGTATTTATTGATGCCGCACAAGTCACACACAACTGTATTACTAAATCCACAGACTGCAATCCATATAAAAATCCAAATAAAAGTTCAATAAACTGAAGCCCCTTTCCGCCCAGAAAGTAGACCAATTTACTTCACATATAAAGCCACCATTTTGGTGTACGGCTCCAAAGGAAAAAGGCTCCTTCAGTGTGCAGAGAAGGCTAATCAAAACTGCATCCCCTCTTTACACATGGTCCCTGGAAATGTGATTCATCTCCTCGCTTTCCTCCCAGATAGTTACAAGAACGGATGGAGGATTTCAGGAACTCCTTTGCACCAGTGATGCAAAAGCTGAGTCACCTCTTGATATTCAGTCCATAGCCTGAAACAGCCATACCTTGAGAGGAAATAGTCAAGATTTATAGATAAAGAAGATGAAAAGATCAGAAAATAAGTGAATCTGTGTATGGGAAAGCCTGACACCTGGAAAACCAACAATGTGATGAACTGCCAGAGCACAGAACTCAGCAGCTGGCTAACAAAGAGCGGACAGCCATGAGGAATGTGGTCTTGAAAGGCAGGAATGTTAATGGGCACTCCTGCATCAGGCTTGACTAGAGGGATGTTAAACACTAAATTAAAACCTAAGCATTGACTAGAGACCATACGCAAGGATAGTCATTTGGGAACATTTTCAGCCTGTCATTCTCTCTTCAAAAGCCAAGACAAAAAAGATTCTCCATGAATCAGAAAAGGCTGAAATAGTCACCACGTCAGTTCAGGAACCTAATGGCTGCTAGGTGGAAAAAGTAATTTTCGAAAAGGAAATTCAGCTCTCCAAAGAGCTGCAGGCATCTCTTATCTCCTGGAAGCCAGAAGTGTTCAAATCCCTTTAGCAAAACAACATCCTAAGGATCCAACTGAATGTCTGGGGATTGGTCATTATGTAGATGGTACCCACCTGGGACCTATACTAATTTAGCGTATGTACATATCCTTCCAACGCTAGCTGACTTTGTGCTTTGTCCCATCTACTTTTTTATTGCATTTCAAAACCAGAAGCAGCAGCATCATTCATCTTAGTGCTGAATAATCTTTCATGTAATCTTCTTTTCTGGAACTGGGAGTTTTTTTAAGATAATGTGCATATTGTCTGAAATTAATGTATGCACAGCAGTTTTTCAATGCTGTTTAACAGTATTACTCTGGCTCATGCCAGCTAAATGTGTTTCAGTAGATTTCAGACCAGATTTCTGCAATGTAATCTACTTAGTATTGCCCATGGCAAGTATCTGGAAACTTCAGTACATGTGCAGTATGACAGCCCACTGTCTTTCAATGTTTAAATAACACAACAGGAATAAAGGCAAGGAATAAAATAATTTTCTTGGGTCACACAACTAGCCCTAAGCTCTAAATTTTCAGTTCTGACTTCAAAGTACTCAATGGTATCACCTGGGAAATCACATAAACTGGTGGTAGCTGAGAACACCAATTGTTTGTAAATGCACTGTTTCAGGGAGCTCCCCAGCCCCCTGCTTTCAAGCACCTTGTTTCTCAGGTTTTCTGAGATTTTGCCCAGTATAAAAGGTAAGAGAAGTGCAAAAGTGCCTTTAAAACACCTTTGTGACTTGCTCAAGTTATCAATGTCTCTTGGCAGAATTGGTTTGGATATTACAAGAACACACTGGCTACTGTGATGTGGCAGCCAATGGTCTCAATATATTGGGATTACAAGGCTGAGCTCAACAAACAGCAATGCATCCAAGTCAGAGGACAGTGTCACTCCAGGCACTGTAACCCCTGTGCCAAGTAGCCCTGGGATGCCATTCAGTGTAACTACCCCGCCAGTTCTCTGTGAGGCAAGGGAACATGTAGCTGCCATGCCTGCCACCTCGTAGCGCAAAAGAAACTTCATCCTGGACTGCTTTTGTTACAAACTGTCTCCTGTGGATGCATTGCCAACAGTTCCCAGCGGCCAGGTTTGATTGTTCCCAGAAAAAGCCATACACCGAACAATAGCTCCCAGCCGTAGTTGCAATAGATGTTCTATAAATTAATGAATAAATAAGAAACACAAAAACATAAAAACAAATAAAATATAAAAATCAAATCATGAAGCTAGAAAGAGACAGCAAATGTAATGCGAAGATTATAAATAGTTCACTTCAATTTCAAAAGCTAACATGATAGCAACTTCAATGATTATAGCTTTGATTTAAGCACACATAGAAGTACTAGGTGAGCTTACAGAATCAACTGACCTCTTTCAAGCGTTAAGCTAGATATTTACTAATGTATGTTTTTATGTCATGAGCAATAAAAAGAATACCGTTGACCTAGGTGACAAATACAATACACTTTTTGGAAACAATATCCACCAGTCTGCTGTAAGATAACTGTGGTGGTTCTTAAACTGCCTGGGAAAAGAAATCCACATGGTGAATTCATCCATAATGAAAGTACAAGGCAAGAAATAAAGAAATCTGTTTCTGTGGTTCAATGTCAAATCACTGCAGCAAGATATAAATATAAGTGGCTTGGTTTTTCTCCAACCCTTAACATATTTTCCTCTGTTTATCCTTCTCTCTTTCTTTGGCTACGTATTCCCAGAAGCAAGAGAAACTAATGGCTTGCTTACACTTTAGTTTGATAGGACTGACATTTTCTTTTCACATTCCCAGAAAGGACAGGGAAGACCTTATAAGGGAGACCTTATAGCAGCCTTCCAGTATCAGAAGGGGGCCTACAAGAAAGGTGCAGAGGGACTTTTACAAGGGCATGTAGTGGTAGGATGAGGGGAATGGCTTCAAACTGGAAGAGGGTAGATTTAGATTAGATATCAGGAAGAAAATTTTCACTATGAGGGTGGTGAGACACTGGAACAGGTTGCCCAGGGAAGTTGGGGATGCCCCATCCCTGGAAGTATTCAAGACCAGGCTGGATGGGGCTTTGAGCAACCTGGTCTACTAGGAGGGGGTTGGAACTCAATGATCTTTAAGGTCCCTTCCAACCCAAACCATTCTGTGATTCTATGATTCTATGACATAGTGAGACAGCCACCCTCCAGCACGCTGCCTTCCACCCCATTCCCCACTTGCCGGTACAAGACGAGGAGGATGTGGTCCACAGCACCCAGCCCCTGGGAGAGCAGCATATCTGCACCCATCCCACTCTATGGGACCCAGCTGCCCTATTTCCCACTCCTTCATGTTGCAGAGGCTCACAGGGTTCCCACTCACCCCACTGCCCCCAGTCCCATGTAGGACTGAGTGGAGATGGACGGGGAGATCCCTATTCTCTTCTTTGAACAAGCCAGTCTTACTTCCAGTCCATTTGCTGCAGCCCAGCAGCCTTATTTCACAGAAATATTAAGAAGTGAAGTACGCTTCAGCCAAAGTGATCCTCAGGCTTCTCACTCCAGCATACATTGATATTGCAGCCTTCAGGGTAGTGCATTGGTATCTGTTCTAGCCCTAAATAAGCTAGCTGAGATACTGGAATTAGTTAGAACAGCATGGTGTTGTCCATAGGTTAACTTCTTTTCCCCAAGTGGATAGATTAGCCTAGAGCAAACATATCCTTGACTGCAATCTACGTGCAGGACTGTGCCTCCCTGCTGTCCAGCACACTGTCAGAAAATATCCACTCAGAAATTGAAATGGAATAGTTGTGATCTCTGCAGCTCATTTCAGCCCTAACATGTCCCATACCAGAGGCAGAAAGCGGCACTAAGAAAATGCAGTATTGGTTGAGTTTCCCCCTGCCCTGCAATGACATTCTCCCTGGGGGTCTCCAACCAGCCAAGGCAACTCGCAGCACAGGAAGGCATTAGAATGAAGAAACCGTTCTGCTGTGTAATCAAGTGTTTAAATAGACATTGTAAGTAGGCTACGGTGCACATGTGCACAATCGTACAAATATTAACATGCCTGAAAAATGATTAGTCAAAATTTAGTCATGAAAAGAATACCATTGTTAGGACCATGTTTTCTCCGTCATTTTTATAATAGAGCAGAAGAGAAACACGGAATTGGCCAAATATGAAAAATAGTATAACACCATTTAAATGGCCCACTCATTAATCTTGTCTCCCTGGTGTTACATGTTAGATGGGATTAGAGATCAATTATAAGAACACTATATTTGAAACTCTGACCTAACTCCAGTCCTGTTAAACCTTCACCAAGGCCTACAGCTACATACAACATCTTCCAAGCAGTGACCCATGTTCATGAGAGTTTCTTATGAGAAGAGCAGCAGCAAATTTGAAACTGTCATGGACAAGCAGCAATTTGGTAGCAAATAAGTTATTTGATTAATTAGTCTCTTCTTTTGAAACTGCCCACACATGGCTTACATGCTTCACCAAACTATTCTATTATTCTACATCAATTATGCAACAAAGATTTTGTGCCGATATTTGTTTAACCTGTGAAGAGTTAACAGCAGTTTATCGTGAATCTTTTAGATTCTTTTTTTCAGTTATAGTGGTTAATTCAGAGTGCATCATATCAGTTTCTGTTTATAGGCAGGGTAAGTTTAACTCCTGTGATCAGCTCCCTAAGGTGGAACCTAACAGTCTTCCAAAAACTGCTGTATTTCTTATGGATTCCTGCTAGTAAACATGTTTGCTAGAATAGCTGGAAAACAAACATGAAAGTGAAAAGCAAACAGCCAGAGTCCATGTGGTTATTTGCCCAGTGAATATTCAAAGGCAACGCAAAGGGTTTATAACACTCTAGCTCTTACAAATGTTCAATAAAATACTGAATACAAATCTAGCATTACAATCTAAATGTTTGAATTTCTTTTCCTGCTTGTTAAACTATATTAATTCAAAAAACCTTTTATCTCTCTAAAGAAAGGTGGGTGAGACACCACAGGAGAGAAGGTAGGAGTAAGTCTGTAAAGAAGAGGAAAAATACCAACTTCACTGAGAATAGGAGCAGAAAAGATGGGCCGTGAAGCAATTAAAGGTGGATGAAACTACCTGTGGTAATGAACTACATGTCTACTGAGTTTGCATCAGAAGAGGGCAAAATGGGAGGGTCAGAATGGCAATGGTGCCTCTTGGTCTCATCCTGAATGTAGAACCCTGTTTGGGGAGGCTTTTCTGTCTCCAGCCCTTCAGGAACTGATATTTGTGTGGGAGAGCAGAATGCCGTTCGTTATTACTCACCCCTTTCGATTTGCCAGCACAACCCAGCTCAAATATTCTGCTTGCCCAGGGGAACGCAGGGAATCCAAGAAGCTCCACACAAAATCCCCGAGCAAAGAACCCATTTGGATTTTTAAGTTTTGCCATGTAGCCACAGACACTCCACAGCCCATAGCTCCATTGAAACCTCTGCTTAAAATTGAAGGGCTTTTCAAAATTGTTCATGTTATGTTTCAGTGCATGCATGACGCAATTCCCAGTTTGTACTGGTGAGGTAGGAATTGCAGCTGGAGAGAGCAGCGTGTATGAACTCTGGATGAAGTCTGTGCACCCCTAAAGAGCCCTGGCTTGGCAGTTCTCTCTGCCTTGTATCCTGTCAAAGCTGCTTCCTTTTGCCCTGATGTTCACTGTTCTGCACATTATACTCATTTTCACTTGCAATGTTCGTATTGTTTTTTTCAAGCCTCCAGACCAGGCATTTGCATTTGCTCCTTCACTTTATAAAGCATCTTTCTTCAACTGTAAGGGATTTTTTTAAACAGAATTCATAGCCAGTAACTCCATTAAGCTCATAGTTTAAGCTTAAGCTTGGTCCCAAGACCAACAATAAAGTCCTCTCAGTCATCTGTGTCTAAATCATGAGAAAAAAAGAGCAGTAAGAACACAACCAAACCTCATATAGTAAAATAAAAATCTTAATCCTTAAAATGCATCATCAAGTTATTCAAAACATAAGAAAAACATACCCATGGGTGGGAGCACAATTCTCCCACCTAAAATATTCATAAATTAATCTATGCCAATATGCTTAGGAGAAAAAGCAGGTCCACTGGCATTTGAGTTTTATATATATTAGAAAAAAACATTTTAAAAACAAGAAAAGCACCCCAAGTCCTCCAAGGGGGAATACAAGACATCTTTGATCATGTCCCTCATGACTATCACTTGGGACACGATGTTTCACTCGTTGCTGACAGAATGCTAAAATCCTTATGCCCCTGTAGCTCAGGCTGCAGTGAGGCTCCCTGAGCTATTGTA
>KZ506161.1:32471-47151 GCA_002844005.1 Limosa lapponica baueri | reverse complement strand
TAGACTAGATACCGTGATAGTGTTCATACCCGATATCTTCGGACTGCCCATGTTACATTAATAATAATATATCCATTTACTCAGTGCCGGCTGACAAAGCTGAAACTTTTAAAGAACTTGTAAATGAAAACAGTAGGAAATTTTGCAAAGCCAATTAACAAATATATTATACTAAGAAAAATAGCTCATTTATGCACACTAATGATGTTACCAATTTCAACTTTCAATTTCTGAACAAATATTAATATCAATTAATAATGCATGCCACTTACAGAGCTCTTTTCATCTTGAAAGAGCTTTATAAACATGAAATAATTAAATTGTTTGATCTTTTTCATTGTAATTTTTATATATATATATAAAATTGGGGGCCAGGGAGGGAAAGGCCATTAGATGCTTAGGGACTTCATTACCACAAAGGCAAGAGCAGAAAACTGTTTCTAATTTATGTACAAGCTGCTGCTTCTTCCTCGTGAATGTATTTCTTCTTCAAAGAAGCTCCCACCCAGGCCATATGACCAGAAGAGGACAGTCCTGTTACAAATACATCAAAATCTTTCCAAGCTTGTTCCAGCATATAAGACCAAAAATTATCTAGCTGGAACTATTTTAATACCATTTAAGAAATAGTAATCTTCTTTGCCTCGTGACCTATCTGAGGTTTATGGGTTTTTATTTAGTTTTTTTGTTTGTTTGTTTGTTTGTTTAATGGGGAAAATCTAATTTGTCTGAGACATCTTAGCACCTGGACAAATACCCTGTATGGCTCTAACTATCCAAAATAATATCCCTTTTCTATTGGTCCACACTGAAGTATTTTAACTCAACATACACTCACTCTTCCCTCTTTTTCCTAACCTTGCAATGCAACTCTTACGGGGCTAATAGGAAATCGCTGTAAACAGAGTGCCTAAATCCCTCAGGTGACACAGCATTTATGAGCCAAAATTGTGTTTTCACCAATCTTGAGAAAAGAGCTTATAATTCCTGTATCAGTTAAATACTTTATATAATTGAGCAGTTTTACATATATTTAGGCTAGGAAGTTGTTGAAATGGTTATACAACCTCTTAAAGGATCTTTTTCTCACTGCTAGATAAAGGATTTTCAGCTGAATTATATATAACAACGATGACACTGTTGGACAGGTTTTATCAAAGATCATTACAGTCACTAAAAATACCACAAAAATTCACATGTTCTATCCTTGTGTAAGTTGTTAATCAAAACTAGAGTTGCTGGGATGCATCAGTCTAATGACTATGAAATCTCAAGGGTTTTTAAACCCTTGGGAATGATTTCCCTTGATAACAGCCTCCAGGTAGGAATGATTACCTTACTGACATTACCTGAAATGTAAATTCTATGAATTCTGCCAAAAAAATTGTGTGACCTATTTATGGCTGCAGTGAGATATACCTTAGCTCTGAAATAGAAAAGTTCAACGTATGGGAATTACATGCTCTGGCATATTTTTCAGGATCATTTATTATTTAATTAATGCACTTTCAGTAATTTTATTAGAATCACTGATAAACCTGTATTTTGTGATAACACACACATCGTATCACAGTGTCATAGAATCGGGCCTTAGCAAATGACAGGCCCAAATTTCACAACTCATAATGTTCTTGATGGTTTATTAGTTTCTGCATATTTTTCATATAAACAGATTTACGAACACGTTACATTTTAGTACTGCCATTAAGAAAATATGATTTTTATAGTGCTAGACACACTTGGAGTAACCTAACTTGCTTTACATATTTATGAGGGATTTTTAGTTACAATGTACTCATCAATAGCTACCACCCAAGTCTAGACATTAACATATGTTTTAATTAAGGTGGGAATATTATCCAGGATAACAAATCTATTGCCTGTTTTTCTCCATGAACTCCAGAAGAATTCCTATTATTATGATAACCAGTAGTGCTGGTTATTTGTATTCTTGCAGCAACTACAATTCCCAATGACAGAACATGCCCCTTTGTGTCAGGTGCTGTACAATAGGTTCCAATAAAGATACAACACTTGTTGTGGGAAGTTTCCAGTAATATATAGAAGGCAAATTCAAAAAAAGTAGTGCATTGCCTTCTTCAACTCCTACAGGAGAAGACTGAGCACGAGGTTTAAGCTGAGTAAAATTTGTATCCTACAACATCATTATCATCCCACAAGGTGCAGTGTCCCACTGCATCATCATCATCCAGAACTGCATTAGGGATGCAGATAAAATCACATCTTGATGCAGCACAATACCTGATATCACTGGGTGCCCTGACCAAGAGAAATGAACACATATTACCATAGTAATGACTAAAACTTGGCTACTGTGGTTCATACGAAAATGGCATAATTTTGAGCAATAATTTTTATTGAAGATATAACTAAAAGGAATTGCGAATGGGAGGGAGCAACATGGTTGAGTGTCACTGTCAAAGAGTGGGTTACAAGAAAGCTGCAGTGAAAGAAAAGGAAACTGCTAACACACAAAGGCAGAATGCCACTTTTGGATAATGAGAAATTTCAGCATCCTCTTGCTTTTTCTATCCATATCCTGGCACTGGTTTCAGAGCTTTCCTTCTTCTATATCTCCTATATGTTCACATCAGCCTGCGAATGCCATGGTAACGTTTCCTCTGAATGCCACTGCATCACTGCCACCCCCAGAAACATTCTCATTCACCATCCTTGACTGTTCAGCCTCCAGATTTCAGCATATTCTGAATCTGACTGCCTACTTCCAACATGTAAAGAAAAGTAATCTCATACCCAAATATCTGTCCCACCCACCAGCAGTTCCCTTAATTTCTGTATTCAAGGACTCTGTTCTCCATTACTGCCTTCCAAACTTAAATGTTACTGATGTTATTTGTTAGTGTGTTTGCTGTGGATAATATTGTATAACATTTAGTATGAGATAGCTTCAGTAGGTGCCTGGGGATTTCAGATAGGAGAGCCTGCACATAAAAAAATATAATTCTTGTTGGTTAGAATACACTGACTTAAACAGGGACCCAACTGCCCCAAAAGATTTGCAAAATCAAGCATTTAATGGCCATCACATTACTTTCAGTGCCCGATAAGGTCCTGAAAAGTGTACATTCCATGGTTACATCCACTTTAAGAAGAACTTTCCTGTTTTCCTTTGCTAACACAATATATCTCTAAATCAGCTCAGTCAGATGGGCTATGTCCTGTAACCTTTGTGACATGAACGGGGAGAATGAAGATTCAAAACAAGTAGAAGAAGGAGGGTATTGTGTAGGAGAGTAGCTGCTTACTGATGTGAAATGAAGCTATTCCATCCATTTCAGTGACACTTCCGCCTTTTACAAAAGCAGGGGATTTGGCCAAGTGAGCCTTCAGCCATTTGACAGGAAGAGTGCAACTCACAGTTGTCCTCTGGGAAGAAGGAGATCCCATCTCCTTCATGTCAGCAACTGATTACTGAGTCAAACAAGCTTTCTGCTACTCTTGACATTCAAAACATCAGAGGCAAACTATCTTCTCCATGCACATTAAGTGGCTGGTTGACAAAGTCTCCAGTATTGATTTTCTTACCAGAAATTGAAAACCTGTCATTTTGAACAATGACGCTTCTCTTGACTCCTAAGAGAGCTCTGAGTAAGCTAAAGTCAAACCCATGCAACCACCAAAGGTGGTAGCAGGAAAAACACTCACTTACCATTTGAGGACATCTGACTGAAAAATCTCTTCAAGCAAAATTTCCCGCCCTTCTGCTGAAACAGAAAGGATTTTCCTCTTAAAGCTTTACGGATTTCAGCTTGAAAGACGTTTAGATTTCATGTTTAGATAATTATACAAAGATGCTTACTATTATGAGGCACAAAAGGTTCTTTCAGCATTTAAGTTCTCCATTTAAAAATTAAAGGCAATCTTAATTCTATTTATTAAAAGAAAACAAAAATTCAGATCAAAGTGAAGGAGACATAGTCCTCAAAAGGAGGACTTTCTTTCTGTAAGGAGACTAGTAATTGCACCTTATTCTGCTTTGTCCTTTTTTTAATTTTATTTTGCATCTGGAACTCTTATCATTTATAAAGCATAAGCTAGGGCTTTTGCTACTCTGGCAAAAATTTAAATCTCTGCATATTTGTACTGGTTTTGGCTGACATAGAGTTAATATCTTCATAATAGCATGTATGGATCTTATGACACAGTGTCAAGGCGTTTACTGCCCCTCACACTGGCCTGTAAGCAAGTAGGCTCGGGATGCACAAGAAGCTGGAAGGTGACACAGCTGGGACAGCTGACCCCAACTAACCAAGGGGATATTCCATACCACGTGATGTCATGCTCAGTAATAAAAGCTCAAGGAAGAAGGAAGAAGGGGGAACATCTGCCTTTAGGGCATATGTCTTCCCAAGTAACTGTTATGAGTGATGAAGCCCTGCTTTCCTGGAGATGGCTGAACACCTGCCTGCTGATGGGAAGTAGTGAATGAATTCCTTCTTTTGTTTTGCTTGCACAAGCAGATTTTGCTTTGCCTTTTAAATTGTCCTTATCTCAACCAATGAATTTTCTCACTTCTACCCTTTTGATTCTCTTCCCCATCCCACTGGGGGTGAGCGAATGAATGGCTGTGTGGGGCTCAGCTGCCCACCAGGGTTAAACCATGAAAATATTAAATATGATCCAGAGAACCTTGCCTGGACCTGAGAATTAATCTATATGGAAATGGGGGTGTCTCTTTGAGACTCTCTTTTCCGTTTCAACCTCGTTCCTATCCTTTATTCTGCATCAGTTTGGTGGAAATAACAACACAGAAAGGCAAAACGTATACAAAATGCCAAAGAATTACTCCAGAGAATTAGTGACTGATATTCCTCCAGTAAACTTGAGAGCTTTGGTGGTTGACTTATACAAAAAAGAACAGAATAAGTGGTTTCAGACCACTTGCATCACTATCAATGGATCACAAATAGTATCACTAATATCACACCTATAAGTAGTTTCTGTAGCGTGAGTACAGTGTAACATTTCATGTTTGGGGGCTAGGTAGGATTGTGATTGGATATTGGATTGTGATATAGGAATGACATGAACAAATGTCTGTATGGGGATGACTCCACAGTTACCAGCTATAGGCTATTTTATTCAGGCTATGCTTGTATCAAGAAACTAAATGGGGCTTAGGCCCACACAGGCACATGCATGCTGTTCAGTTATTAAATGACCAAACGGTTCTGGTTCTGGCAAACCAGAATTCTCCCAAGTCCATCCTGGGTGTGATCAGGGAGTCAGTATGAGTCACAGACTACTTCCAACACAGGCTTTCTGGATGTAGCCATCCTATCTCAGGGAGAGAAGAGATCTTAGCTGTGTGAATGCAAGCCATGTTGTGGCAGATCGGATCAGGGCCAGAAAATGGTTTCTGTCCATTTTTGTTTGTTTATTAGTATAATAACCCCTTAGCATCTGCTCAGATCATAAGTATAGTAAGAAAGAAAACATGCCCTGATGTGTATTCCTGCATACATGCAACCATTCACCCTCAGAAATTCCTCTCGATGTCTAGTTGGATGGCAAAGCACACAAAGACTCCAGCTGGGATCAGAAAGCCTCACACTAGTGATGAAACAGGGTCCTCTATTTCCTTGAAAGAGTGTGGAAAATCATGTTTATACTTTCTAAGGAGAACAGTAAGCTTTTAAGTTACATACCTGTGACAGCAAAGTCCTGAAACCCTCCTTATTCTCCACCCTGTTATGGGCCCTTGAGAGCCACCTATCCTCACCTCTCCAGAAAAATCCTTGCAAACCATCCCTACCTACATGGCTGGCATCAAGAGGATTTTGGGGTGTAACAAGTGACTCACCAGGATCAAGGAAAGTGCCACTCTGCCAGGAACGGACAGGCAGAGGAGACTGCTAGATCCATCAGGAGATTGCACTGTGTATTACAAACCTGTGCTTCAGACAGACGGAGTTGAAAAGAAAGAGAGAAAGCTGTATGGCAACAGCAACAGAGAAAAATCAGACCAAATTCTGCATCTCACAGGGATGTAGGCAAAACAAATTCCAGACATTGGTTGGACTATGGCATTCTCTGCCTCTCCTGTAACAAGGCAGAGAGAGACAGGACACAATTTAGGCCCAAGCCTCAATCTTGCTCAAAACCTGGTGAGAAGTTCAGGATTAAGATTCTGATCCTGATCCAGAGCCACATTAGTCATTAAAAACCAAAAATTCCGAGGAGCAAATGTATGAAAAACAGAACCACTCACAGGTATAAGATTTTGACAGTAAACAGATAGAAAGGTCTAAGATTCTCCTCCACCTCAATCTACGAGCAAGACCAGATCTGAACTACCTCAGTGCACCAATTGGTGCAAGTCATTGCCCCAATGCCAAGTTGTACAGAGAAATTCAGCAGAGGCAAATACTTCTGTTCCAGTTGCTCTAAGTTCCAAAGTTTAAGTATTCAGATGATAAATTGTCAAAATCAAGTTTTTTTGCTCAGCACTATTTTGGCACTTTTTTCTAAACGCATAATACTGATCTCACTGGCATGGTTCCTCTCTATATTTTCACAGTATCACCATTTAAAAAATACTTGAAAATTTGAAAAAGAAAATGACACTACATGGTAATGTACTGAGCTTCCTCTTCTCCCCTGTTCATCGTCATGGTTAGAGTTGTTAGAGCTATACCACTGTACCCTACCACTTGTACAATGTGTATCAGCTGTGAGAGTGATGAAGACAACTACTTTTCTATTAGTGTTTACAGCTACTTGTTGTATCAATAAATAATGGGATCAGGACTCTGCAAAAGAGTTTTTCCTGGAGGCTCTCATCCTCTGGGTTCTTGTCTTTCTCTGTCACAGCTGTCAATCTGCTACCCCTGTCCAGTTCATCACCTTGTGCTCTTCTCAGGTTCTGGTCTTGTTGCCCCTTTCTCAGCCTCCTGAAGGCTTGAGTCTTTCTACCATTGTTTTCCTGCTGTCACTAAACTTCATTAATTTATTCTCATCCAACATCATCCTCTTTTTTCCACTCCCCAGGGATGCCCAGCCCAAATACAAAGGAACAGCATCGACACTAAGAGCAGAATATGGACACCTGTTCTCTTTTTTTTGAAAGCCCTGTCGAGCCTTGGGTAGGCACTACAATCAATTCCTTTACAGACACCCAATGTTTCTCTTAAGCCAGTACGTATGTACTGCACCCACTCAAAACTGATGGAGTTTCGGTGACTGCAGGGCCACATTCCAATAGACTCTACCTGTAGTTTTTATTTTTGCTGTATGGGAGAACAGGCAAAATCCAGCTTAACTCAGGTTCTAAATCCCCAGAGCCTTATGACAGAGGTAGAATATCAGCTATAATAGTAATCTGAGAGGTTTCTGACCCACAGAGTCATGAAAAGCTATTTGGACATGATCTTTGGACAACAAAGGCAGCAGACAACTTTTCACACATGGAGAGGGCCTCCTGAAAAGACCAGAAAAAAGCTCACACTAGAATTTGGGAATAAGCTACTTGACCTAGAGAACAATGTCAGATAATTCATTCCATCCTGACTTTCGTCAGAGGGAAAAGACCTACCACTAGTAGTTCGTTATAGCTGAAGTGGCAACAAAGGAATTCATCTGCACTGATTTAGATAACACTCCCTACTGTTTATCTTTGGTTCCCCTGAACACATTGCTTAAAATACATCACAGAGCTTCCACAGTCTTTTCTTTCCTAGTTCCATGCCTTTGACACTGGTTCTCATAAGCAAGTTTTTGACATACACATTGAAGCATGACTTAATGATGGAACAGAGTTATCAATTAACAAAAAGTTCTTGTCTTTGAAGTCTTGTCAGCCTCTGAAGGACATGCTTTTACTTAGTGCTAAATGAACCTATGGAAGCACTTTATGGACCGCAAACAAAATAGAAATTCTTTCAGAAAGCTGCAACCTTGCAGTTCCAGATAAATAAATCATGTGGACTCTATGAACATTCAGAAACTGAAGAAAATATTTGTTGTGAGGGTTTGGATACTGACTAGACATTCACTTGAAATTCTTCCCTTTGAAATCAAACTTGAAGCTATTCTGAGAAGTACTATCTCATGAATAAAAAACAACAGCCAAAGAGTATTAAATAAAGTCAACTAGTGAGCTATATGCTTCCATGAACCCCATCATCATAGCAGTTATTTTCTCTAGGTTCCCTGATATAGAAAATCACACTGATGGTTAAAAGTTAAAATTGAGGAAACAATAAAGGTCTCAAAAAGCATGTTTTCAAAAGACTACTGTGTCCAATGTGCACTTCAAAGACTCTGGTAGCCAAAGCAACTGGCAAAATGGGGTCCTCAAACTCAGCACTGGAAGTATATACAAGGTCACACAAGTGCAGTTGTGCTAGCAGTTCTACCTGGAGGGGTGAAGACAAGATGAACCAATTCGATGGTTTCTGTACTCTCTGGAGTGCAGGCTGGGCTCAGAAAGTTGGAGAGAGATCCATGCTCAGTTGGGTTTGCACACGCGCAGAGCTGTGCTGGGTCTGAGCTCCGAACACCCCAGACAGACTTTCTGAAAGGTGACTTGGCCAACAGCCCCACGTAACAGAGCCACCAGGAGAAGACTAGTTCTCCTTCAATAAATTCAGCACTAACATGAATACAAGGAGTCCATCTATTGTTTCCAAGGTAATCTAAAATACTACTTTCCATACTCATTCTGAATCAAACTTAAATCAGAGCCTTCTCTGACTGGCCTTCTACTGACAGTAGAATATATAATTGCAATAATGCCATTACTTTAGCCTATGTTCTGAGAACCCAGAATACAACCTTCAAAAGTTGCCATGACATTCAAGAAAAAGTTGCTACAGGCTTTTGTGGCATTCTGATTTCAGAAGGACTTGTCCCACTAAGTTACTATGCTTTCTAATATTAACACAGTTTTAGGAGAGTAAGAAAAAGCAATTATGAGCACAATATACTAGGCTTGGACTAAAAGGGAGGTATGCTTTCCTTTCTCCTCTCCCATTATAGAGGTTCCTTAATCTCTCTCTCAATCGTCCTTTATTAACATAACTATCTCCTTTCCTTCTGTTTTACTCCTTACCTTCAAGTTTATTTCTCTTATTAGAAGACATCCCTCCCAGATTAGAAGCTTTTTATCTCTGCTTTATTTCTTTCTTTATCAAGGTATACATTCTCTGTCTCTTCTGTGTTATTCTTTAACCTGTCAACTTTAATACTGTTTCATGTTTCATATCCACCTCCTTCCAGGACAGCTGGACTACCTGACTCCGAAGTTTCAGGAAATGAGTTCTTCTTGTTACTGTGTTATTCTGATTCTGATTTACTATTCTCTTATTCTGTGTTATTTTGACTGATCTTTCTTCAGAACATAATTGGTCATGGAGCAAGGATGGTTTAAAAACTTAAAGAGAACAGTAATTTTATTGTAAGCAATAAGGAAATCCAACATTCTGGCTCTTTTGGCAAGTAATGGAAAAGAAATATTTCTAAGTCCATTGTAGATTTGAAGACCGGTCATTCCCCAAGGCATTACAACCTTCTTAGATCATTGTGTGAGGACCACAAGATTTAAAAACATCGACCAGGTCAAGGCTATACTTCAATATATTGTTTGCTGTGTGTGCACATTCTCCCAAGACCATCTGGAAGAATTACTTTTTCCAGTAGTAAAAAAGTAGAGAAGATATTAGTAAATAATTAGAGCTCTTAAATGCAATGTACTAGCTTTCTAGTCCACAGCACATGATGGCTAATTATACCCCTGGCTCAAGCTGCAAGCTGAAAGCATTTTTACTGTCTCCAAGTACTGATGATATTTCTAAGAAAGGAATGAAAAGGTTTACTTTTAGCTCAGACCTGTTACAATGACCTCCACCTTAATGATGACACTGGAGGGAGCTACTAACAATCAAAACAGAGAGCTCAAAATACAGAGTATTTTGCAGGAATATTGCTTTGAGCATTTATCTGCCTTCAGCTCTTGGTATGATACCAAGAGCTCAAAAAAGAGAAGCGATGTTAGACAATGGAAGTAACATCACCAAAAGTCAGCATGGGAGACATTATGGTGGTTCCATGCACCGTGAGAGGTTTTCAGTGCATCTTTTGTAGTTTGCCACGGGATGAATGATGAATAAGAAAAGCTGATGAACTAAAGTGTTATTCTTGTAAAGCACAGACGGAACTTCTAAACTTCCAAAAAAGTACTTTAATTCTTTCCTAATAATTCATGAAAAGCAAGATAAAAATGACAGCTTGATTGTAAGGTGTTAACCAGAAGACTCAAGCTATTGAAAATATTGCTTCATGCTTTAAAAAAATTAATTGTTTGCTAATAAGAATGGGGAAAAGGTCCATTGGTTACCTGTATTTCCACCCCCTACAAAACCTTCTGTGCTGCAGAAGCTACAAAAAAGGCTAATCAGCGGTAAAGGTTTTCTGAGCATTTAATTTAAAAGGTCAGCCCTTAACAGGAAATGTACTGTAAAAATAATAATAAAGTTCATAATAAAGACCTACCTATCTACGTAATTATAATCTCTGTGATATCTAAGCAGCTATTAAACTATGTAAATACAAAGAGATTGAAAAAAAGTCTTTTCTATTTTTCCTTTCTATTATAATGTTTGTCTAAGCTTCTATAAAAAAGGGAAAGAAACCCTTCAATCCCCACTTCTTGTCACATGAGGGAAAGATCAACAAATATAAGTGAAGCAACAATTTCTACCTTAATTCCATTCTTTTCTTTGTGGAGGAGGAAAAGAAGAAAGGAGGCAACAAGTGAAGCGCCATCTCATTGCAGTGATGCTTACTGAGCTCTCTGTAAGTCAAATCATATAAAATATGAACATAACTTTAATATCGTGCTAGATAAACATGAGTTAACACTCTCCTAAAAGGTGTTTTTAGGTAGAATTTACCCTGATTTTCTTTCTTTCCAAGAGAGCCCTTCCAAATGGGACAAATTTCCTTATGTCTTCACGTCTCATACTAAGTTTAGAGACTGAATAAGTATACTTAATAACTTTTGTAAACGTAGGAAAAATGTAGGTGAGGACTGCAAGAAGGGATGAATTCACAGAACCAGATGAGGCAGATAACATATTAAATAATACTTTTTTTCTTACTTCAAAAAATAATGAGGCTAAATAACAGTCTGCAGAAAGATAATGGAGAAGCAATTGGAATGTTTTGTACAAGTGAACCGTTCCCCTTTCCCTTGATCCAACACTGAACAGCAGCAGCAAACACCTTCTACGATTTCATACCCATAAAAACAAAGCAAGTCCTTCCTAGAGTAGAAAATAAGCAGAAAAAGTTCACCGTGCTAGGAAAACACAAAGGGTTTCTACTTGTGTCCCTTGGTGATTGGGTATGGTTATTGTTAGTTATAATTCAGAAAAAGTCCTGAAGTATATAATTTGGAAAAATCCTCCAGGTGACTAGCAACACATGTCATTCATTTGCTGCTTTCTGTAATCCTGTTAATTCACTGCTCTTGCAGTTCCCTTCCCACCTACATTGTCCCTTCCATAATTCATTTACAAAACCTACTAAAAAAACCGATGTTCTTATAGTTTACAATATTTTTTTATTCCACTGCTAATAATTGTTCTACATTAGAACAATTCAGAGGCTTTTGAACCTCTGATCTGCCTGCTCTGTCCAGATATTAACCTTTCCTCCTTGGGTATAATATATAACAAAATGGAGATGCTACTGATTAGAAATTACCAAACACTCATCATTTATAATGTAAATAACAAAGTAACTTGTACTGTTGGAATGAAAACAAGATAGGCCTTTGAAAGTAAGGGAGAGTATTATTCCTAATAGGTGCATTTTTTCTTCAGCCTTCTTGGTCTAAATGAAATGCAGCTTTTTTCTTTTTGGCAAAGAAAGCACGAGCTACAACTAAGCACAAAACTAGTTCCATAGTTATAGAAATGCATAAAGTATAATGGTATTAGATGAAAAGAAGCTAAGGAAAGCACAATAAGAAAAAAGTTGGCAACTAAACCCTTATAGAGATGCTGTTTGCTGATTTAACCGATGTTTTCACCTGGATGTGGAATGGTCTGTGCAATTTTAAAGCCAGACTGGGGCTTTTTACTGTGTTGATTTTTTTATTCCTTCTCTTTTTTTTTTTTTTTTCTTGTAATCAGTGTAAATTAAAAAGACTGGTAACTTCATAAATCACTGACTGTGATTTTCTTTTACTGCAGTACAACTACGACAATCTGGCAGAGATAGCGTATTATGCCATCAACTCGTCAGCTTTTCTCTTACTCTTGCCATGGAGCAGAACTAATAGAATTCAGAGAATCCTAAAGAAAAGCTATGCTGGCACATTAGAAGTCACATTTTTGTGTTATGATAATTCTGAAGCTGGCTATTAGAAAAAGAGATTCACAGTTCTTATGGGAAAACAAATAGCCCTATCCTTCTGCATCTTAGGAATACAACAGCAGTACAGAGTTTCAGTTCAGATTATTTATCCAAAGCCCCACTTGTATCACCATATTTACCAAAATTATCCCTGAATACCCCTAGATCTTCCTTAGTCTCTGTAAACATCATTAAGTGCATTTCTTCTTCCAAGGCCACCTAAACCTACTTCATCTCAGTAGATGGGTGTGATTATAGCAATCAGAATTCCAGACTCTTAATAGTGCTGCAATAGACGGATCAACAAAAAAATATTTTTCAAGTA
The DNA here is from genome assembly GCA_002844005.1 of Limosa lapponica baueri. Taxonomy (NCBI): domain Eukaryota; kingdom Metazoa; phylum Chordata; class Aves; order Charadriiformes; family Scolopacidae; genus Limosa; species Limosa lapponica. The sequence continues at coordinate 34,424 of KZ506161.1, read as the reverse complement.
AAAATTTTGAGCCATATTATTCCATCATTTTAAGGAGAACTTGTAACTGATCTCTCTTTCGGAGTATTTTTGCCTGACTTCCTAGACTTACTGCAATTCACTGTATCTACCTATTTTTAGAGTTAAATTTCTGTGTGAGCTCCTGACTGCTGCAGCACCCTCTTCTCCGACCTTCCATTTTATCCTCCAGGTCTGAAAAACGCATCTGCTAGTATCACTTTCTTCTCTTATTGCTTTAATTATGCCCCTCATTCCCTCAAGTTGCTCCCACAACTCGTTACATTCAAGCCTCTTTCAAAGCCCTGTGGAGCTCTGTTCTTACTTATCTGCCCCCAGCTGTCTCTGCTTTTCTTTCCACGCCAGTCTTGACCAGCCCATTTGCCAGCAGAACATGGAAAGACCTTTCAGTTTCCTTGCTTACTATTTTGGCCACAAATTCAGTCACAAGATTTGCTCCGTCTCTTTGATTACGATCTCCCTGAAGGCTCATTTCTGCTGTGCTGCCTGTGGGTAATCTCTAGCTAATACTGCCATAAACATTTAACTGTAACCTTGTTCCAAAAAGCAATTGTCCACACTGTTTATACGCTCTCCATACCTAATCTATTTAAATGTGTCTGTTGTGAACTCCCAGGGAAATGGTGTGCCAGGAGTCTTATCGGGGAGGAGCACACATCACAGGAGGCATTTCATTCATCATCATACCCCTAAAGGTCCCATTTCTACCCTGGTTTAATAGAATAGCGAAGATCTGAAGTGGAAAATGCCCACTGGATGACTTATCCTGTCTCTTAGAAGTGACTAGGTCATTCTCCTTAGGGTATAACAAAATAGGATGTCCAGCCTCTTGTTAAAAATTTTCAGAGAAGGACCTTGCCTATTGCTAGTTCCTTTATATACGTATTTTTTTTTAGCCTGGGGATTGCCTTTCCCCAAGCTTCCTTTATTCACTGGTGCTTTATGCATACTTACAGAGCACATTTTTTACTGTAAATAATGGAGCTGCAATCTTTTCATTCATAATTGATATGTTCTATGTTCCTGCAGCCTGAGTACATTTTATGAAGAACCAGTGATACATAGCTCCTTTTGGAATATAGTCCATGATTTGTATTTTTTCTCATTAGTCATTTCTGGAGTCCCACAAAGCCATAATCAGAAGAGAGCTGTGCTGCCTTGAGCTGAATGTCCATCCAGCTTCAACTTTGCATACTCATGGACATCAGGCCTACACCAGACGCCTAAGGTAGAAGAACATGAGAAGCGGGTGAGTGGTGGTACTATAACAATATTATGCTTTTCTGCTTAGCCATGGAACTCTATCCATTTTAATCCTACAGAGATGATTGTTACATTACTTGTTAATATGCTTTATTTATCTAACATGATTTTCTGTCTTTTTTATGTTTTAGCACCAAGGTTTGTAATACGCCTGTTAGGGCTCTCTTCCACTGTCCAGTTCTCCCTTCAATTTTTAAATCTCCTTTAGAAACATACATACTTTTAGTCTGGTCATCTACTTTTATGTATCCTTGGATTTTCCCTAAAATTCTCTTTGTTTCCTACTTGTGGTCCACATCCTATCTTTTTAGGGTATGCCTACTCCCAAAGAGCCAGCCTTCCTGCAAATGTACGAGGAGGAGGTCCCACGTGTGGGCTATTTCATGCAGAACCTTCCTACATTTATTTCTCTTCATCAGTACTAAGGCCATTTGGATACAGCAGTCCAGTCACCAGGTGACCTATAAAAGTCTTACGGATGAACTTTTCTGCTTGGCTGAGTTGCTGCAGGGAGCTGGGGAAGCTTCACTGGACTAGAAGCTCCCCTGGTGCAGTCATAGGTGCCAGCTGGCCTCACATGCCAGCATCCCACAGGATAATCATGCACTAAACTGGGAATTTCCACCTCTTCCCTCAGTCCTGCTGGATTCCTCTCTGCATCACGTTTTATTT
>KZ506161.1:14158-31540 GCA_002844005.1 Limosa lapponica baueri | reverse complement strand
GCTTGCTATATTGACCCCCAGAGCCAGACTTGCGTCTATACTTAATGAAAGCTCAAGCTAACAAATATCATGGCTGATTTATATTAATTTCTGGGCTGGCTGCATTTCAGTTAAGTTACTTTTCATCTGCTTTAGCTTATACAGCGGCAGCACATGACCAATACGTGTTACCGCGTACCCTGAATACAGACACCATAGATACAGTTTGACTACTGTGAATACCCCAGCGTTCTGAAAAAAATTTTCCATGATAAAATGAATATCTTTAACCTTCAGTTGACTATTTTTCTGAAGTTACTCTTCTCCGGCTGTACTACATTTATATGTGAGGTTATTTGGGAATCTGGACATTATCTCTAGGAGGCTTTTTATTAAAGAAATGATACATTTGGCAGATTATGATACTGTTCTAGAAATGCCAATTATTGGAAAAAATCACAGAAGGAGAAGGCCAAAGATTTGATCTGCTCTAGCTGTAGCATACTGTTATCTACTGATGTCGGTGATTATTGCAAATCACTTCTCAACACTAAAGACCAAGCTGTGAATGGAAACCAGATCGCCTGATATTTCAAAAATGTGTGTGAAGCTCAGATAAAGGATAAAACAGAAACAAATGTTAAAAAGCAGCATAAAGCTTTTTTAAATAATGCATAAGGGTGGGACAGCTTGGCATATTCAGGGGGGATTTTTGGCTTTAAAAAACCTACACGTTCTCTCTGATCCCAAGAGGATCTGCCACGCTATCATTTATTTTCTAGCTAATGGGCCAGATTCACTCAGAACACAGTTCACATTCAGCAACACCGGAGTTTACACCAGATTAAACTGCCTGCTCTCTCCACCCACCCTGACATGCCCTTGTGCCTGAGCAGAGAGCTGGGCTGGGCACTGATCTGGTTGGAGAGAGAGAAAAAAAAAAAAAAGATAAAAGCAAAAAGAAGATTTTCTGCCCAAATCAATTTGCAAGGCTGGCTCCCTGCACAGCTGCACAAACAGCAGGGCCAGGTCAAGGGCTGGTGCGGTGGGGAGGAAGGGGGAGTCCTCCTGTGGGCATGGCCACCCAGCCGCAGCTCATTTCAACCTCGGCTCAAGCTGATTTAGGGCACCGGGAATGACACCTTCTAGGATTAGCTGATCTGAGTGCATCGGCCACTACTACTGCTGCTTCTGAGCCACTGGAACATTTTCAGTTGTTTCTGGCAGCACGCTGCGTGGAGGGTACTGCCTCCCCCTGATTACGGCCAACCTACTTCAGACACGGCCAACACTCTCAATTGCTGCTGTGTGTTTCCCCTGCTGTATCTTCCCTCCTTCTTCACAGGAGGGCTGGGCTGACTGTAAGATGGTTTATTTTTGGCTGAAAAAGTGTGATTCTCTTTCTGCAGAGAGGCAATGTAATGTCCTCCCTTACCTAGAATTTCATCAATGGTTTGGGTGAAGGTAGACAAGAAGAAAGAACGGAGGGGCACACGCTGGCCTTTAATCCTGTCTGTAAATGACGATTATGAGTACTTCTGCCAGTTCGTGACCCAAGATGTAATGGGAATTCCCTCTGAAGCTGTGAACAGATCAAGGTTAACTGCTTTGTGAAATCTGGGAAAAATACACCTTTCTGAATGGTGTCAACAGCAAGGTTCACCCTACAAACACTGAGTGGCCACACTGTGGCTGCTTACGAGCAGCTGACCAGCCACTGGTCCCACTATACTGGCTGTGATGGGGCAGGGTTGTGCCAACAGTGCAGTCCCCAGCAGCGGGAGAAAGCAAAGCAGCATCTGCTGCTGGCCCTGGCATCTCCCTGGAAATAACTGCACACCCAACCCAGCTCCTTTGAGCAATGGAATGATAGGACCCATGGGTGCTTCTGTCATATCATGCCTGTTAAGCATCCCTGCACATTCCTCCTTCCCTTCCTTCCTTCCCTTCCTTCCTTCCTTTCTTCCTTCCTTCCTTCCTTCCTTCCTTCCTTCCTTCCTTCCTCCCTTCCTCCCTTCCTCCTTTCTTCTCTCCTTCCCTTCCTCCCCCTTTCCTCTCTCTCTCCCTCCCTCCCTCCCCCTAGATCACACCATGTGTGTCCTATGACTCTTAGCCCTGTAAAAATTTGGCAGCCACCCTGATTTAGACCAGTCGTCAGTGATTTGAGCGTACAGTTGGTCTCAACAGAAGGCAGATCAAAATGAATTTAAAATTAGAAGGGTGTTGCTTCTCTTGGATAATAGCTAGATTTTCTAATGCAATTGGCCTTTTCCCCCCAGATGAAGTGTCTTTGATCTTAACATTGAAAAACTGTAATTTCTTGGGGTTTACTGCACGAATATCTGGAAAATTCAACAATGTAGCTACTCATAAAAATTATTGTAAAACTGCATAAAGATTAGAAGGTTAACTATTTCTTGGTGTTAGCAATGAAGTTACACTGGAAAACTTTTAGACAAGAAAAGATCTAACATAAAATATTCTGAACAACAATACTCTGAATCTCGCTGTTGAGCTGGAACGCAAACTAGTAGGGGATGTATCTGAATCTGGTTTTGTGAGTTTTTATTCATACAAAGGACGGTGTTTAAAAAATGCAGGAGATACCATCAGTTACCTGGCACTGGGAGAGTAGCACTCTAGCTTACTGCAGGAGCCAGATCACTTTGGTTTTGGCTTAAACTGTTACTATTCACAAAAGATGAACATAATTTTTAAGGCTGTTAATATTAGCTCCTGCAAACAAGCAGCGGGTTCTGCATGCTCTGTCAAGGGCCTGACTTCTAAGAATAAGTTTCATCTTGGTACAAAATGTGAAATTGTAAGCATGCCAGAGAGATATGAAATGCCATAAGTAATTTAGTCATAATTAGGTTCAGTGGCAAAGTCTAAAGCAATTAATGTTATACTCAGTCTCCAGGAAGCATACAGTCTCATGGATATGGAGAACATGAATAGGCATAATTTGCTTCTCAAAGATTTCATCTCTTTTAGAAATTGAAGCATGAAAGTGACTAATGTTATTGTATGTCACTAGCAAAATGTTCAAATCCTTTGAGAAAAGGAAGAAAATACTATAAAGTGATGGTGATTGAAGGCTGGAGGTCTGTCCTGCTTTCAGCTGGGAAAGAGTTAATTTCCTTTCTAGTGATTGCCCTGAACAGAATGTCAACAATGTATATAGTTTCAGTTGTTGCTAAGCCATGTTTATACTTTTTAAGGAGTCCTTTCAGCTTCCCATAGAAGCTGAAAAAGAGCCTAGACAGACCAAAGGAATAGCCAATGGAATATTCTGTACCATAAACGTCATGCTCGGTACATAAATAGGGGTTGGCTGGCGGGGAGGGGGGAATCCATAGTCGCTCCTCGGGATGGTGCCAATTCACTGGGCAGTAAGAGTGACTAGTGTCATCATTATTATTATTCTTATTATTATTATTGTTATTTTCATTTTCTGTTATTGTTTTATTAAATGGTCTTTGTCTCAACCCACAAGGGTTTTTTCCTTTCCTGTTCCCCTCCTTCCGTCCCTCTTCCCCCTGCCCTTCTGGGGGGAAAGGGGCACAGGAAAGGGGGAAAACTGCACAAGTAGCTGCATGGTTCTAGCTGCCAGCTGGGGTTAAACCATGACAAGGTCAAATAAAGAAGAGCATCTTCTTGTTCTGCTAGCGTGAAGGCAAATCAAAAGAAATGCAAAGATAACATGCCTGAAAAGCCAGAGACTTAAACGAACGTAAATGATCTCCTAAACATATAATGCAGTAAACTACTAAACTATAATGCAACTAAAATAACATATATGAAAAATGTATAGATATGCAATAAAATATTTATGAACCTAGTGGCTACGAATGTAACAAGAAGTCCTAATCCTTTTTGTCAGTAACCGAAGTTACAGAGAATCACAAATCACTATTAAGGATGGGTCTGACCAACTTTTCAGAGACATAGTTCAAAGGAGGTCTTGTTGCATCTGCAGATGGAAAACTCAGTGTGAACTGAGGCAAAAACGCTCCTTTTATTACCTTAACACTATTATAATATAGTCTTAAACTATTTGCAGTAAATGAATTATTCTAACAGCTAACTTAGGAGGAAGCATTCGTTTAAAATTGTGCTAAGTCCCAGTATAGCTTAAGACTCTTCAGTAAGAAGAGAAAATCTACAGTACGGCAGAAATTTCCACCAAGAAGTTGCTGTAGGAGGAAGGGCAAGATGACATCAGGCTCTTCTTACCACATTATCCGAGTTCTTACTTATGCTTACAAGCCAAAACTTCAAAAGTTCCAAGCAAAGAGCAACTTCATAGTAAAGACGATCCCAAAGTGTGATCGGTATCGTGTGCACCTGCCCAACAGCTTGGTTTGCTCCCTGTTACGTTATTTGGTTCTCGGTCCCTGACCCCCACTACACCCATACCGCTGTGCTCACTGGCTCCATTTCAGCTGAGCCCATTTGGTACTGTCAAAATGATATTGCTGAGAACTGCTTATTGCACTAAGAGATCACATGAACTTCAGCTCAGAAAATGCTAGCAGCAGGTGGAGAAAGAACATAGAGCTTTGAGAAAATGCCTGGCTCTCCCCAAAATGTCTGCCAGAACAAGAAAAGAGGTTTGCACAGACAAGTGACTAAAAGAGGAAAGAATCAACATCTAGCCCTATATTTATTTTGTGATTCTTTCCTGATGCAAGAATTTCCCAGGCTTATAAGTTAATGTTGAGCAATGGAACAAATGGACAAATAAATTGTGTTGCTAGATGCTCTAGGCTTGATATTGTGAGCTGCTTTGTACCTTCAGAGCTTACTGAAGTCTTGAGGAACTGAGTCTCTCACACTGAAGGGGAGTGAATATCTAGCAAGATCAGACTGTTGGTACTGCCTCCGGAGACCATGCACTTCTAGAGCAAGAAGTAAACCCTCATTATGCCTCTTTTTATTCCCAGGTCCCATTTTGTTTAAGGGACTAGGCAGGTGCAAAAAAACCTTACTCGTTTCCATAGTACTGTATAAAATTAAGGCCAATGAATAATGGAGCTGCTCACCCAGCTCTGCAAGACTGTGATGGATAGCACATATCCATTTAGGAGATGTGAGTTGTCGAAGAAACAGACTCAAGAAAAAACATAATAAAAAGATAGATCACCTTTGAAATACACCTGCTAACTTTGCCTGCAGATAAAGTAGAAAAATAAGGACTATTTCCCCCTTGTCTGTAAAAGTGATGAGATATCAGGTATATTTTTGTTTCACTTGTAAAACTTTTCAGGTGGTTTTCCCAGAGGCCATGCTGGAAGAGACAGAAATGGGCTTTCAGCTGTACTGTTCACACTCACTTAATGAGCGTGCAATTGAAGCTACTCCACCCCCGGTCTAGATCTCTTGCTCTGCAGAGGAGCACTTCTCATTGGTGGTGGAATCATTATCCCTGGAGGTATTTAAAAGATGGGTAGATGTGGTGCTGAGGGACTCGGTTTAGTGGTGGTTTTTGTCAGTGTTAGGTTGATGGTTGGACTCGATGATCTGAAAGGTCCTTTCAAACCTAGATAATTCTATGATTCATGGACTTCAGCAGAGATTATTCATCCTTTTGTATTTCTCTTCTACAAACAGATCTTTTCCCAAATGCTCCCACAATTAAGAACAGGTTTTCAAAAGTGTGCAACACCCAGAAGCTGTCACTGTACAATATGTGACTGGGTAGAAAGCCACATTAGAGAAGCCGAAGCTGCTTTTACAGACTCCAGTTGCAGGTCTTGAGGTCATCTGAACATTAGGTCCCACTTAGACGTATTTCCAATTGTAAAATAAACCATACGTCCCATGAAGAAGCCAGTATAAAGTTTGTAGATCAGGTCAATCCCATTAAAATCCCATTAGTTCTTGGGTGGCTCATTGCATAGACATGAGTTTATCCTCCTCGTAGCCTTACTATTTATTACTTCTTTAAAGTATATTTCACAATGAGACTCCTAGCATCATTTTCAATGTGTTCAGGGTGCAGCTCAGTGTCTCTAAGACAAGATGATTAAAATGTTAAATCCTGTGGTACTGTTTAAAATAACACTCTGTGTCAATGAAGAATGCAGCATTTTGTTTGTAGATAAAAGAATGCAGCTAGAAATACATTTTTTTCTTTTACTTCAGCTAAAGGTTTTTCAAGATACAATAATCTGCTTCCTCAGTGCAGCAAGATGCTATTTTGATAGAATTAATTTTAAATAAGCTCCCAGCCTTTCATAGTTCAGAGCACTAATTACTTCCACACAATACAAACGCAAGATGACGCTTCTTATACACGGCGTTGTAGGGACGCTAGAGCCAGGGAAACATGGAAAGTAGAGTTAAGACAACAATGTATAATTTCTTCATCTTCTTTTACACACAGAGGTACAAAGGCACATTCAGACTTAATGCTGAAAAGCTAGATAAGGATATAAACCTGGAGGAAAGAGATAGATATTACTAAGGATCTTTTGTTCTTTTAATGTTAGAGCACAGAAGAAATACATAGCTGTTTCATATCATTACCCAGGAATGTCCTTAAAAGCTAGCAGTGGGCCAACACAGCTAGAATCATCTAAGATATATTTGAATCATCTATTTTATGATTAACAACAAAAAGAATAAATTTAAAGTTTGGGTTTATTTAAAAAACAGCACAAAATTTTTCTAAGGTAAAGCTATTTTTCAAATACATCATTTTTTCATTAGATAAGAGAAATTATCCAAGATTTCTTCACAACTTACTCACTACAGTTCAATATAAGATTCACAAAAATTATTATTTAAATCAATTTCAACTCTGTGCAAGCCATAGGCTGGAAATCACAGAAGGAGGGCAAAATAATTTTAAAACATTTTAAAAATAACTTTCTGTACAAAAAGCAGAATTGGATCCTACAAACATTCATGGTTTTCTTCAACTTTATTTCTCTCCTAGCCTCAGGGAAGAGAACAGCTGAAAAGGAGGGCTGTATCCCAGTCAGAAAGCTCTCAAATCATAGTGCTAAGATTTAAACGCTGCAGTGCTCTGTATGTTAACTATGTTGGAAATGTTAGTTGGCAGATCCTCTACAAGCCCTTATTAACTCCTTATGTTAATTTCAACATTTTGCCTGTTAAGCATCTATAAATCAATTCCCAAAGTCCTTCCTGGGCTCATGTAATAAGGCTATTTAATAGATTACTATGCTTGGTATACATACCAACTACTCAGAAAGAGTATTAAATCAGCTGGCTTGATCTCTAGTCTGAATTTAGATTAATCTGCTAGTCACTTGTCCTGCAATGCCCTTCTCTGCCAGTTTAAAGTGCTTTTCCTCTCTTGAGAAATCCTGGTTTTGGAGATTTAGATGTCTAATTTAGACTAGAGTCCTAGGCTTTCTCTGTAGTCAGTAGAAGGACAGGCTTCCTCGGTAGTAACTGGTTTTGGATAGGTTTAATCACCCTTTGGAAGCAGTTTTCCCTCTGCGCATGCTTTTGAGGGAATCGTTAATTGTGGACTATGTGCTCCCAACGTTGAAGGCAAAAGTCAGGTCAGCTGAATCTGGGTCATTGGCTCCATAATCGGGTATAAACTCACTGTAATTACTTAACAGCCTTTAGAAAGAGAACCATTAGGACCAAGATTTATAGTGATAGTTAGTCAGCAGGCAGCTTTGCAGCTGGGTGGGAGAGAAGATAAAAATGCCTTCAAGTGATGGTGGGAGAGAAGGCAGGGCCTGTTCCTTAGTTGTATGAATCTTGCAAAAACTGAAACTTTTATTAAAAGAAGGAGAATTAGAAAGAATAGGATACTCAGCCCGAGTGCTGTAGAGCAGTGTTTACAGCCTGCCCTGCTTGACTTGGACCAACTACAGAGAAGTTTCTACCTTAATGGCATATACTTTTCTCTTCATCCTGGACTGGAAATTTCATCTTGGACTTGCAAAACTTTTTCTTTTCTAATCGGTATATTGCATTTCAACGAAAACTTTTCAAAACTGCTACAGCCCTGACAAGTTCTCAGGAGGGTACTCCTATACTCTGTATATGTGAGTTATCCAAACCACAGCCTCACACTGAGCTCCTGCTGAGCCAGTTCACACCAAAAATCTTAGCTGGCCAGCCAAGTAGTGGGATGTGCACTTCACCTCTTTAAAGTGGGAAGACAGGGAAGTTCCTCAGCAAAGCAACATGCAACCATACAGATTCCCTACAGGCTTCCCCTCTCCCTGCTTGCTCTTAGCTAAATGCCATTAACACTATCTCATGCTAAATAAATAAAATCTTTGGCACTTTACATGTAAGGATGTCCTGGCCTGAAGCATCTTTCAGAATTTTGGTATTAGACTCTAAGCAAATAACCGTACACCAAGATGAGCCAGAGGAATATTTCACATGGATTAATGTAAAGCCTAAATCTGCTACTGTCTCACATCTGAAAATTGCCTGGCAATGCACGTGGACATCTGACTGGTGGGAAGATTATCAGACAAACAATCCCGAATCCGTGGATGATGGAAATGCTTTTAATATCCCTGAAATATGCGCACATTGATTTTCATACAGTCACTTTAAGCTGGTATGTTTGAGTAGTTACCTATATAAGTATCTGGGAGGAAAAACATTAGCGTCTGCTAGGAAAGTAACCTCACAGATAAACAGGTAAAAGCAAAATGTCGCCTTTATTTTTCTTCTCTTAACCAGTATCTACATCACAGAGCCACTTAAACAAAGCTTTTCAGCTTCATCCTTTTCAGGACATAGTACTTAAGCTTTAGGTGATTCAACAAAATAAAAATGGTTTATGCAAATGTCCTGACTTCTTCCATGCTTTCAACTATAAATGAACAAACACTATGATTTTAAAAAGGGTAAAGGCATCATTTTAAATTCTTTTGATCTTTGGAGAAATATCAAAGCCTTCCTTATTATATTAATCTAGATAATTATACTACAAATGACAAAATAAGGTGCCTGGATGAAGTTTTCTTGTTATTTCTACAATTGTACACTTTGCAAAAATATTTTAGTGGGAAACTGCAAAATTTCATGTCTTCATTCAGTTCACACGCAAGTGTCAGAGTTCCCCAGGAGCAAGAATTCTGGATGCCACTAAACTGAACTGAGCAGTGCCACCCCTCCACTGGGGCAAAGAGTCAGCACTCTATAGACTCTAGTATAGATTTTAGTGTATATACACTCTATGTACATAGAATATATATACACGAAACCTTTTTGACCTGCAGTCTAGCCCAGGGGCCCTGCCAACTCCAGGTTTAATACCTTGTTACTACTAGCTCTGGGAACTATGGGAAGTACTTTTAAATTGCTGTTAACAATTACACAGCATACCCTATGCTATGGAATAATGAAGAAAAAATTAAGGCTTTCTATGAACTGGTGTTGCTGCCTCCACTTTCCTTGTCATCACAAAAGAGAACTGAAAATCACATTGTCCATTTCAAAGTACATATAACTGGAACTTCTGAGCTCCTCCCCACACTGCAATATAGAAGCCTGCAGAGGTCTCAGGTAAGAACCCAGGTAGGAACCATATATATTAAACAGAACATATATAAAAAAATAAACAGGTTGTCAGAATGCCTTCAAAGCAGAAAAATCACTAGTCTAAAACCCGCAAATAACTAAAATTCTCACTCCATAAATCTTGAATTATGTTCAACCATGGTGAATTGCACTGCCTTCTGGCACTAAGCCCTGCTAATTACTTCAATCCTCACTCAGGGAGTGGTGAGACTTAATATTACCATCAAAGTACATCCAGTCAGTCCTGCCTCAGCCATACAGAAGCCACAACTAAATTAGACCTTGAAACCAGGCTCTTTGTTCCCTTTTATACTGCTGGAGTCCTTGTCAACTTAAATTACATGTGAATCAACACAAAGTCTTAAAGACATAGCCGCCAGTAAAAATTCTTCAGCATAAGAGGGATTAATCACAGATAGTAATTAACATTCTAAGAATTAAATACAGCTATAAAATTATATAAATGCTAATAAACAAACTCATTAGTACTTATTTTCTTCCTTTTATAAAGATTAATCAAGGGTCATAACACTGGAGGTGACAGGATTCCTGTGATTACAACCCCACTACGCAGTTAACGTAACATTTATTTCTCTTTTCCTAGAAACTGCCATATGGCCCTTAAGGAAGAATAGGCAATGTCTGATGATTTTCTTTAACATCAGAGTGATATTCAAGAGCAAAACTCAGCAAAATCTACATGAAATGAAACTCAGCATTACAGTGAAATCCCAAATTATGAACTATTTTTAAACTTTTGCAAAAAAAAAAAAAACAACCCAACAATCTTGTTTGTCCTCTTTGAAATATTTAATGCAATCAACACTTGATAACACCTAGGTATGTTATCTGTACTAGGAGTGGAGATGCACGCAGTGCAGTTTCAATCCCCTGCCTTATGACCTGTGAAATGCAATGTGAAAATACCTAAGCTGTTTCCGAGGAAGTCAGCTCACTCCTGGGTGTATACAGGTGGCTCGGGTACGGTGCCACATAAAAAAAAGCAAAATAGCTTCCAGAGCCAACCTGGTTATATCTGTGCAGCACTGACCTGCACCTTTGTACCATCTGGACTGCCTTCTCAGGTCAGTGCTAGCTCAGAGCTCTCTGTGCCCAACAGTCAGCAAGGTCACAGACCTTTTTTTTCTCCATTACCTCCTCCTGGCTGGTTCTGATAGCCTATTTTGTCAATGTTTTGCATGAGCTATGATTTTGCTTTCTTTCAGATGATTCTGTTCTCCCAGTTGGGCCAGAGGTACTACTTTCTTCCATTAATCTTAATTAATTATGTTCCATTAATATGTTCTCCCTGTGAAACTCCTAATGTGCTGCCCACTGAGTAATATTCCTACTGTGGTGGCACTGAAACCCATCAGAAAGAAAGGAAGACAGTAGAGAAGTAGTTCCTGGTGCAGGGAGCCCACACTGTGGTATCAGACAAATAATATGGAATTTACTCCTGGCTGAGGGCTAAATAGCATTTCAAATCTTTTTCAGAGACCACATGTAAAGCTTCCGGGCATGATTCTGTCCTAATACAGCCAAACACTGATTCACTCACCAGCAGCTTAAACAAGTGTACAGCAGCATATACATAAGCATACAGACACGCCCTAACACCCATATTAACATTCCTTCAGTGAATGAGATAAGTAACCAGTGAGGGAAAAAAATGTCTCCATTTGAATGACAGCGAGGCATGGTCCTTTCTTCCTGAAACCATTGGCTATACTGAAAGCCTAGTTTGACATGGTCTTGCCATTTCTCTGTACTTGCAATGCCTGAAGCAAGATGTGGACTGAAAACCTCTATTTTTATCTCTCAGAATATCTGGGAACCCATCTCCAATTGCTAACCTGACCAGACTTAAGCCCTTTTTCTGGCCTCCTGGGGTTCCTTCTTAAAAGGAAAATCCCCCAACTACTTCCCTGATGGATAGTAAATGGGAAGATTGCTGCAGTTAGCAATTGGGCTAATGGAGGAAAACTGCCTCCTTTAAGACAAGAGAAGATGACTGCTGGGGCTGCAGCCAAGTAAACTAAAGTCCTGAGCCATGTGCACTGTGGTTTATCAAATATCTGGATAATGAACAGAAGAAATGCAAACAACCAAAGAGAGAGAGAGAAGTGGGAGAAGAAAGAGAAGGTAGAAACATGTAACGACAGTCAGCTTCAAAGCCTTGACCTCTTTCATAATGCTCTTTCAGTCTGTTTCTCTCCATCCCCTGCTGTCTTCCCTGGCAGTGGCAGAAACAGGGAACCAGGCTTCTGGATTTCCATCCTAGTTCTTCGTCTTCCCCACCATGAGAGAAGCACCTCAAATATAGTCAAGCTTCACCTTCCATCCCTAGGAGTGCAGAGTTCAGTTTTATCAAACTGTAGAAAGTGCAATTCCATATTATGCTTAATTTCATCAAACTCATTGCCACTGAAATGAATAATTACAGTTTTCCTTACTTCTCCAGATCCCTGCCCATCCAGGCCTTGTTTTGAATATCATGGTCACGCAGCTTCAGGGTGAGTCAGTTTAATTCATTGAGCTGACTGAAAACAAACATACCAGACTAAAAAAATACCTGTTTTCCATGGATCAGTATCATGATATGCCTTCCTATGCAGCTGTGAGTTCAATGTTTAAGATCCTGTCATGGTCAGTCACAGACCAAAGAGCAGTTTAAATTACCAGCTACTGGGGTTCTCGCTCTGTTCCCCACAATAAGATGTCTAAGTGCCATTTAAGATACCTTAGGGTAATCCAGCTGACTTGTGGGTGCCACACAGGCTGCTCATAAGAGATCTACCAGCATCGTGCAGGTCATGAAGATGCTACAGCACCTCCGATTATACTGAGCAGTCACGTATGTGCAACTGAAACAAGCCTTAGGTGTTTTCTTCAGAGATGAACAGCATTGTCAGTACTGACAAGTTCTCCATCAACAACAGCTTAGACACCTACAGTGCTTGAAGACTCCTAATTGTCCACAGGCCTGTGGACTCCATTCATGGATCCAGGCATTCATTTGGAACTGAAACCCATCGTGATGCATTTTAATTGCTGCAGGCCAAGAACAAATCTCAACAGCACATGTAGAATAGATTATAATGTTTTCCAGACTGGTTTTCTATGTCCAAGCATGCTAACTTTCTCATAACAAATATTGGTCAATTTTATCTGACACCAGCCGTCTATCCAAAAGAACTTACTGTCTAATAAGCAGCTCTCGGCCACTGATTCATGGTCTTTGGAATCAGTAACAGAGGAGTATGCACAAATTTGCACACACACATATTTCCACACTGCTTCAGCAGTGCTGTTGTAGCTAGAAACCTCTTTTGCCTCCCTCTGAGAAAATAGACCTGAAGGTTTTTGTCTGAACTTCTCCTCATTTTAAAATAGTCTTCACAAAAAAAAATTCAGGAGATTTACTCTGGAATGAAACTACTGAAAGGCATTTCTTGTGTATCAGCAAGGCAAAGCTGCAATAGACCTAAACGTCTTTTGGAGATAGGAGAATTGGGAATTACTACAATACATTAAAAAAAAAAATTAAAAATATTTACAATTCAAATATTGTACAAATACAAATATTATACAATGCAAACATTATGAATATTTTCAATTTACCAACTTGATGAATTAATAAAAGAATTTATCCAAACCCCCAAAAATATAGTCTAACTCAAAACTAATGAAGTAAGGGTGGAATGAACAGAATAAATTTAACGCTTTGCTGTACCCAAACAAAACTCTCTGTTTGTCAGCACACTAGGATTTTTTTGGCAGGGTCTTTTAACCGAGGATATTATGTTGCTAGCCCTGGAAGGCTCTACTTCAGAACACAAATACCCAATCAGCACAGCCAACTGCCTCTCGGTTGAACAGGATGGAAAGGCAAGTTGTAATTATGTTTAAAGGCATGCTAAAAAAGAAAAAAAGACACCATGGAGATTAGCATTATACGAATGTATATGGTATGTCAAGAGTAAATTTTTATTTAAGTGCGTGCCTTGAGGATGTAAAGCCAACAGTATGCATGGAGACATTGTGTTGCTTTGGCTAGAAGTGAGGCTTTGTGGGCGTGTTTCAGGTAGGAAGTAGATTTTGGCCTCAACTCAGGGAAGAAGACTTTGGTCTCAACTCAGGGAAGATTCAGGCTCCCAACTGAACCTAAAGCAGAATTATGAAGAATTATGAAAATCTAAGCCCTTGACTCTTAGTATCTTCCTGTATCCAGGTAGAAGAAAAGGATGTCACCAACATGAAGCTATGGGGCAAGAAAAAGGCCATGGAACACATGAGAATGGTGTCCTGGGAAGGATCCTTTATGCAGGAAACCTTTATCCCACCCAAAAATCATTTGGGAATGCCCAGGTATAGGAGGTACTCCAACAGGGGACAAAAGACAAACGCTTTGAATGAACTTTGACGAATGAGAAGTCAGAAGTTACATACATAAAAGCAGAACGCTGCTCTATGCAGCAACATATAAGGATGTGCAAATTCTGCTGCTGCTGTAACTCATAAGCCCCTGAAGCTCATTCGACAAACACACATTCTATAAACCCCAAACAAGAAAGGGCACAGCTAACACAGCAGAGTGTACGTAATCTGAAGATAACTCATTTTATTAATATGTAAATTAGAAGGTTTTTACCTATGCACATAGTTTATTAATCACAAACATACATGGTAAATTGTATTTGGAGTCTCAAGGCTAAGTCTAGATAGCATGTTCCCTAGTAGAACATCTAATTTTTTCATGTGGCTGCTCGAAGCAGCCATGAAGCATGCAAAACAGGCACTTAATAAGGATCTAAGTTATTATTACAGCTCTAAGTACTCCATTTATATGTCCTGGTTGGAAAATTCTTCTTCCAGCATACTTCTCCTTGTTAAAAGAGGATTTATCCCTAAACAAGCCATACTGTAACATCTCCTAGTATAAGCACTGGGTCTCAGCTCACCTTTCTTTAGACACTTAACTGGGACACCTTAATTGGGAGTCTGCTGAACTCTTCTGGTAACTGATGGAAAGAGCGAGGAACTTCCTCAGGTTGTACCTCCCTCCCTTTTTCATATCTGAGGGGTTTGTGCTCTTAACTTTGCTACTTCAGTTGAGTGGCCAAAGTCAACCAGGAGAAATCCGTATCTACATCTTCTGGGAACAAGCTATATTTGGATAAATATTTATTGCTTCAGGAAGGCCTTTTAATCATAATGAAAATCAAGTTAGTCTCAATTTTTCATCAGATGTGCTTGATATTCAGCTTTAGTATTTTATAGTAGAAATGCCTCAGGGATATACCTGTCTGCACAACACTGGCCAAGTGCCACAGAGATTCCTGCATTCCCCCAAACTGGGAGAATTTTCTACCATATACCAAACATTCTATTCTACTTTCTTATATACTCCAGTTTTAGATATAACAATGGGTTACACAAGAAAAAAAGAAACTAGAAAGATGTGTTATCAAACTCATGGCATGTCACTTAATTTACTGTTTTCCTGTTTTTAACATAGAATTGGTTTAAAAAATCTTCTGCATAGAGAATGAGGGGTTTGGTCTTCGAAAATGCTGCCCTACTGACAGCAAAATAAGTAACTGCATGAGGTTCATGAAAGTGTGTGTGTAATGTGAGTCCAAGGAGCCTTGTTATTTACTTCTTTTTAATTTGTGAGCATTGTTGCACCTAACATCTTGTATTGCATTGAAAGGCAGTGGGTTCACCTCAGAATGCTTGTCTCCTACAGTAGGCTACTGTACCATAAGGAAGCAACTTTTCAGTCTTTTACCAGCTAAACCAGCAATATAAACTAGAAAAAAAAAATTATTTTTACGGTTATTTTCTTCCAATGCTGCTGACAGTGTGCTGGTGTGCTTAATAGGAAATCACGATTTTGTACAAAGATAACATGGGCTGCAGCCCCTCAGAAAGAGACAGAAAGATGTGGGAGAAAGAATGAAATTGGGTTCATGGTGAAATAGGTAGTACCTGCATTTGAAATTATTCTTCCTGCTGATAATCCTAATGATACCATTTCAGACAACTGAAATGCTGCTGTCTTTTCATACTCAGCTGCTGCCAAGAGGAGATTGGACCAGATAATGTGCTAAACCACATCTGAGAACAATCGCTCTTGATCTCAAAGAAGGTGAAAAAGAGGATAAAAGGAGAAAGCAGAGAAAGAATATCTCCCAGAAAAGGAGATTAGGGTAACAATAGCCAGATTTATACTTTTTTTTTCCTAAGATAAAGAAATCACACAGTGCTTCTCCAAGAAGCACTTGGAGACAGATCATGTTTAGGTATTGACTGCAACTTTCCTAGGATAGTCATGAATACGTTTAAATCGAGCTGTGACCTTATCTTAAAAATTCAGATTGCCCAGTGGTTTCTTCTTTTCTCTTCATCATCTCTGAACAACCTGAATGTAAATTAAATTAATTTAATAATAGGTTAAATCAAACCTGTTTGGCTTTGAATGGGAATGGAGTGGAGCAACAGGCATCAACCCCACCTAGGGGCAGTGGCAGCCTCAGACCTCAGATTGGGCATCAATGTATGAGCCTTTTTCCACTAGTAGGGAAAGCTGCCTGTCTGGCTTTGCACTGGAAAGGGGGGAAGAACATGTAGGAATAGCCAGGAGAAACCAAAACATGGTTTAAGGCATTGCTCCTTGGCTCCCATCAGCCTGAGTTTCTTTATGACTCACTGTCATTCCACCCCCTCGGCAGCAGATGGGAAGAAACTCAAGTTGATCCAAGAGGATTAAGTATTCCTTAAGCTTCAGCTCCAAATGATTGCAAGACCCGATAGCTGGACTCACATAAACTTAATTTCAAGTTTACAAGTGAAAGACACCAACTGATTTTCAGATGAAGACAGAACAGATCACAGAGCAGGAGGCTGATCGACCAAGGTTATGCTAAGGTGCACGGCTGACACAATAGCAAACTGCATGCAATGTCTACGATGAAAACATGCTTTGGAGGTCTGAAATACTCTATGCCAGCAGATGTTTTGGGTAAAGGGTATCAGGACTTTAGTGGACCACTGGTACTGGTTAACCTATGCATGTGCAACACAAATATATACACAACACAGAGCCTACGTAAGAAAGGCAAGAAAATCTTTATGTGATTTAAGAAAAAAATTGATGTATTCAGGGGCACATTCAATTCACACACTTTCTTTGCGAAGCCACGTGGCATAATTCTGTTCTCAGTCATGATGGTTCAGTGAAATGGCACCATCCAGGACCAGGGAGACCAGAGCTTCTTGTACACTTTGCATGTGGCACTAATGCAAACAGAAATGGTGAACCCAAATGTGAAAAACTGTTGCAATATTAGTGGCATACGGCAGGGACACATGAGACTTGCCATGCGTTGGCTTTTCAGCTGTGATGCGTCACCAGGCAGCCTGGCACAGCTGCAGTACAGATGTGCTGTATGGCATTCTTCACTGATGATACGTTTCCCACACTCTCTAAGATACTGTATTCACTGTCACTCAGCTGAGATTCCAGTGAGATAAATGGCTGGGTAGAGGGGACAGATGCTATTATTGCCCTGGTCGATGGAAAAATAGAGACAGCCAAAATTGTCCATCTTCTCTGGTGGCAGCAGCTGACCCCTCCACCAGTGCATGCACATGAGCTGGTCATCAGCTCGTGAATACCTCCTGGATTAATTGCAGCAGAAATGCTTCAATGGCTGGCCATAAAATCAAAACAACACTTTCTCTGTTGCCACCTCTCAAAAAAAAAAAAAAAAAAAGAAAAAAACCCAACCAACTCAGGCTTTATTAGATCTGATGCTGTAGAACAACCTATTTACTAAATAATTTGTTAATCATTTTGCATGC
>KZ506160.1:333351-344553 GCA_002844005.1 Limosa lapponica baueri | reverse complement strand
TGGACTAGATGATCTATATGGTCCCTTCCAACTCTAAAAAATTCAGTGAAATTCAGTGAAAGAGAAGTGGAGGCATTTTAGCGCGATTCCCCAGTTTAACTCACAGCAAACAAGTGCTCAGAGGACGACAGGCTCCACAGGTCTCGCGTGCTGCAAGATCTGGATTTTGGTTCACTTTGCAGAGACTTTTAAGTTCACAGGCTGGAGATGTGAACTCTCTCATAAAGCAAAGATCCACAACAAGTGTTCATTAAATAATCAGTCAGCTGCACACAAACTGTTTGTTGGGTAGCAAAGAGCTACCAACTCCTTCAGACAGCATAAGCAGCCTCTAGGTTGTGGCTTAACATCCTTAAGAACAGTTTGACGTACTGAATCAACACCATGCCAGTTTAAATGCAGCCTTGTAATATTATCTGTAGTCACGCGTGTATGGCGCATCTGAGCTCCCACCTAAAATTAATTTGAAACCTTCCAGCACAAGAAAATCTGGCTCCAAGCTGTTCTCTGCTGACACAATGATTTATTGATTTATTTCTCTACAAGGAAGACAGAGAGCACCTCCAGTGAAAGGGTATGTTACGTTAGGAGACTGTCCTGGAGGAGGGGGAAAGCAATGTGAAAATTCTCCTGTGGACTCTGCTAGATGCACAGCAAGGGTAAGTTTTGGGTTGTTTGTTTCCTTAAATCACATACAAATATCCTACAAGCTTTTTCAAGAGTTTAAAACCTTTTCAAAAGGAGTACAGCCAGTCTAATGCTCAAAGTTCTTCTAAAAAGGGGGTCGAGTCTTCTTGGTACAAAAATCTTCCTTAATGAAAGCTTTCTGTGACCATAATGACCAAAACTTTTATTTAATTCTCTATTATTTCTGACTATTTTAAGCAATCACTCGGCATAGTAACACTGTTGTGAAAAAGCCCTGGAGGTACCCGCATCACAGGGATGCTCCACTGCCCTCTAGAGTCTCTGTCACTTCATCATCCCAGCATCTAAGAATCTGCGTAGGCAGATTCTCACAAACTTGGCTCTAAAGACATCACAGAGAGGAGTGCTGTGTACCAGATACAAAACATGGCCAATAATTAAGACGAGAGTTCAGATTCAGATTCTTCAAGTGGTTTTCCGTGTTATTTTGGATAATACCTCTCTCCCGCCTCTCCCCCCACCCCTATTTAGAAAGGCATATCTATAAAATAAGGCATTGCATTTTAAGAAGTACTTTCAATACCAGTATCTGTATATCCTACAGAAACAGAGATGCTAACAAAGGTAAAAACAAATACTGTATTTTTTCTTACTTGTTCCCTTCCCAAAAGCCAGAACTATTCCTGTAACTCACACCACAGGACGAAGAATCTATCTGGCTCCTTCCAAGAGGGAAAAACCGCTGCACTCAGACCTGCTGCGTTCAAACTCTGCAGCGCTACAGAAAGTGCTATTGCTCCTATCAGTGCTTCGTTTCGATTTTAAATTAGTTTCAGTTCCTTTCTCTCAAATTCATCCTGAAAGATTCCCCAGCACAGCTCACTACTATACCCATGTATCCATCTGCATGCAGCTAACGACCATCAACTTTTTTCATTCCTAAGCTGGCAAGGAGAGGACAGGACATCCCTTAACCCTAGCACAGCAAAACTACATCAGCTCTCTTCCACCGATACCACATCCTAACAACCACGTGCACACACCTGCAACACCCTGCTAGCAGGAGGTGGTCTGCACACATATCATCCCTCTGTACTGGGATTGGTAGAGCGGCTTCTGCACACCAGTTCAGACTTCTTGCTTCACCCCTACTGGTTATGCCTCTGAGCCCATACACCGTCCCACCAGGCGACGTCCGCCCTTCTGCTTTAAATACACAAATATATTCTTCCTACTTGAACAGCGCTCAAAGGCTGTAGCTGATATTAGGGTTCCCAGATAAACTCCGAGTAAGAGAAGGCTTACGCCCTAAAAATCACTTGGAACCTAAAGAAGGAACAAAAAGGAGATGAAATCTTGAGTACTGTGTCCAGTTCTGGGCTCCCCAGGTCAAGAAGGACAGGGAACTGCTGGAGAGGGGACAGCAGAGGGCTACAGAGATGATGAGGGGCCTGGAGCATCTCCCTTATGAGGAGAGGCTGAGGGACTTGGGTCTTTTCAGTCTGGAGAAGAGAAGGCTGAGGGGGGATCTGATCAATGCTTATAAATACTTCAAGGGAGGGTGTCAAGAGGATGGGGCCGGTCTTTTTTCAGTGGTGCCCAGGGACAGGACAAGAGGAAATGGGCACAAACTTGAGTATAAGAAGTTCCACCTAAACATGAGGAGGAACTTCTTCACTTTGAGGGTGGCAGAGCCCTGGAAGAGGCTGCCCAGGGAGGCTGTGGAGTCTCCTTCTCTGGAATATTCAAAATAGATTTGAATACTGAATTTGAATACATTCAGGTAGTTGTAGAGAGCAAGAAGGTCTCCCCTCATAAGACTTGTGCTCCAGACCCCTCACCAGCTCCGTTGCCCTTCTCTGGACCCGCTCCAGCCCCTCAATGTCTTTTCTGTAGTGAAGGGCCCAAAACCCCATTGGTTTTACCTCACACTGAATCTCACCTCTGTTCTCAGACCCACTGCAATGACATACAGGTGCGTGCCCTTCTGTAAGCCACACACCTTGCTTAACATACTGGGTACGGAGCATTACCACAATTAAACCAGTATAAGCTTTATGTCTGGACATGACTCAGCATACATTACCTGTTTGCATTGTTCTGAAGAAAAATGGAGGGGCGGTTGTGCTGTAGGTTTTGTTTGTCTGGGTTTTTTAGTTTGGTTTTTCGTTTGTTTTATTTTTTTACAAAAGATTATGTCCCCTCCACTAATTCTGTAGTGTCCCTTCAATGTTTTGTTACTCTTTAGGCAATGTTTTTGGAAACTACTGAGCCAATTGCAAACACTGAGATACTGTTATCTCCGTCCAAGACAAAGTTGGACAGCTTTTAAGTCGGCCAAATGTACCTCACATTGAATCACACTCAATTAACCTAATCAAGTATTTCTCTAATGAAAACATACGTTTCTGGGCTGGCAGTTTCTGACTCAACCCCAATTCATTCAATGTTAAGGAAAAAACATCAGAAAAACCATCTGTTCTCTTTAAACAGAGAAGCTATTTTTCCCTTCATGATGAGCCCAAGTAATTATAAAACGAGTGGGTTTCAAAAAAAGAAAAATAACAAGAGAGGGCAAGACAGCTGCTACCGTGTGATTATCACAGCACAAACATGTTGCTAGCCATGTGCAGCTGGGGCCTTACACGTCTCACCCTGCTATGCATCGTGTAACCTATTGTCGTTCCATTAGCTGGAGCTACACTCTCTGTGCTGCAGGGAGGCACAGGGGCTGGAGCGCAGAAGAGCGAGATTCGCTGAATGAATATTTACATACTAGAATGGAACGCCAACAGAATCCCAAAGTTAAAAGTTCTCAGAAAAGGGTTGATTCTCGAAGGAAATCAGTGACAAAAAGTCCCACGCAATTCCTATTTTTGGGTACCAAATTCAAAACTGCAGTCCTCAAAATCATCAGTCTGTTGACACCTAATCCTAGGGGATCTGACATTTTTTGCATTAAAATTCCCCAGGCACCCACCTGCTCACAGAAACCGTGACAGCATTAACCAAATCAGCAGAACTCCCTCATACCTAATCCTTCCCATAACCCGTAACCGAGAAACTTCTGCCTACATTTCCTGATGAGCTTATCTACTACCAAAGAGATGAAGCACCGTCTGAGATCCAAGTGGGCAGCCCCTTTCCTCCAGCAGTTGCATGGCTACAGCTACAAGACAGGCCAGCCCCGAGTGGAAGTCCTGGGTTTGCCCAGAAGGATCTGAACCCCAGCATCCACGCTGCCCTCACCTGTGGAGTCCTCCTGAAGCACAGTACACCCTGCTGAAGCTGCTCCATTTAAGTGCTTAATGGACCAAACGGAAACACCAGAGGAGCACAACTCCATCATGCATTAGTGAGAGAGTTACCTGACACAAGGCAATCTTGACTTCTGGCTCATGCTCCAGCGGTTGCTGATGCTAACTGCTGAGAACACGGGCAACAGTTCAGGAGCCTGAAGGCTCCTCTTTCCACTTTCGGAAAGAGGACCATCCCCACAGTATGCTGGTCCACGTTTCATACCGTCTGACTGATTCACACTAGGCTGCTGGCTGTAGGGCTTCCCATGGAGACACTCGGCTGACCACTGGATCTGTGTGACTACTCTGTTTATGGTCTGACAAGAGCTCGTCATGGATCTTGCTGCAGTGTCCAGGAAGGAAACGTTCCTCCAGTCTCACCAACTCATGAGCAAGTAAGCAAAGCACAACTCCTAAGTTTCCATTGCCCCAACTCTGGAACCACCTAGCCATGTATTTCATGCTCCAAATGAACTCGAGAAGTCCAATACTGCCTAAGACTCATCTCCTGGTTTCAGCACGGGACACTCACAAATGATGCTCAGCAAACAAGGGCTGCTGAGCAACATCATACGAGCTCCTTCTCCTTCCCAAGGGGCCAACCTCTACATGGCTCTCCTTCCCCTGGTTTCAAGGGAGAACAAAACACAAACCAAGGCAACAGCAGAAGCTCTGATGGCATCCCTCTGCCAGGCAGGAGACAGGGAAAGATCAGGAGAGTAAAGAACTGAACTGGGAAGAGGCAAGAAAGCAACAGGAAAGTAAACGAGGAGAAGAGGAGGAGCTCTGGAGATCCATTCTTGTGCCTTCAGGAGGGCAAATACGTGACTACATGTCCTGCACAGTTCTTGCTGAGGAAGCAGTGAAAACACATGTGCTCACAAGAATCACTCCTCTCCCCTTGAGACTGCCTACTGGGAAACCTTTAATCCACTCCTTTTCCCCTAAAAGGGCGACCCACAACTCTGTTGCCAGAGTTGCTATCAGATTTAAGTCATTCCGGGTTTTTCTTAACTCTGTAACACTTGGAACCATGTCATCACAAAAGAGAAACTCAGCTTCATTTTATATTTTAGTTTCTAGCTCGCATGTTTGCAGAAGAAATACCTGAAAACCAGAGGGAAGCACACTAAGCACACATCTCCCCAAACTACAAGAAGAACAGTCAGTGCAAAGTCCGAGTGCCTAAATAGCAACTAACCGCACCAGTTTGTAGAGTTAGCGTATTCCCCACCCCAAGACAGATTAAACTCAAGCCCTTGCTGAATAATTGATCAAACTTTCTCCGTGCACAATCAGAGCAATCAGCAATAGATCATACAAATGGTAAGTGAGCACAAGGTCTCCTTAATGACTACTTAACCCCACCAATCATGACGTCAACCTATCTAAGGCACATAAGAGGCTGCTTTTCAAAATAAAGCCGCCTGATGTTTTTAGATAACCTCCCCTGATAATTATGACTACTCCTATTTACATAAGAGTCATCTCTACAGCTGAGCAGCGCCAAGGAAAGACTTAGCCAGGCCAGATGGTACACACTTGTTTCCCACGTGCACGGGAACCAAAAGAACACTTCAAGAAAGCAACGCGCAGTAAATGGTATGGACTCCTGCAGATGGGTCCCTCAGGAAGTGCTGGCATCGTTAACTTAGAGCAAAGACAAGTCACAGCACCTCATTTTGCAAACCCTGACGCAGCTCACCGCACTCTCGCTGCTGCAGCGCTGCTGGCACGGGGCCCCAGCGCGCCCCCAGATGCACCCCGACACTCACAAGGCTTCCTCCTTTATTGCCCACCCGTGCTGAACAGGACCCATCCCGCTGGGACCTGAGCATGCTAAATCAGTGCCACAGCCGTTATCCACAAGGCACCAGCGCCAGATTTGATTTAAGGTGTCCTACACGCTCAAAAAATACTTGGTTTTGTACCAACTTGTGTCTCCAAACCTCTAAAAATGTTTATAAGAAGCTTGGCTCTAGGGTCCACAAGGCCAGTGGCCCTTTAGCTTTTATTCTGTCTAAGAAGGAACGCTGCCTACACTCCTGCAGCTACATCCCAGTTCTTCAGCTGAAGCACTCCCCATCCCGTCCCCTCCTCCCAGGCATTTAAACTTGCCTGTCTTCGTGAATAACAGTGCCCAAAACAAACTGTCCACAGAGGAAGCACCTCTGGAGAACACCCCCCACCTGCAGCAAAACAGGAAGGAAACGGATTTAAAATATTCTCCAACTTATCCTGCGAGCTCTTTTGAAGTCTGACTACGTGTTTGAATGTTCTCTCGTGGGGACAGGTGCACGAGCACAACTACAAGCTCTTTATAAAAGTGACTGCGTTTCACATATTTGGAAAAGAACATACAATTGCACTCGATATTTTCCACAAAGCAGGCACTTTTCAAGATTTGCTTTCAGCACAGCCAGATGTGATGCAGGTCTATTATTAGCAAGAATTTAAGCAACGCTACAACAAAATGAAACAAGAGAGGTAATACACACACAAAAAAAATAATAAAAAAAGAAACTAACAGCTCTCATTATTTTCCAGTAGCAGGTTTTTGATACGCACCATCGTGGCAGTACTCGAGAAAGCCTTCCACAGCTATATGCAATCTTACAGTCAGGCATCAAGCATACAGGTGCAGGAGAGAACTTCCTAGGGCAACCAGCCCACAAGGGCAGCTGAGTCATGGCCTGAGGCCATAGACCCAGATCACTACACCCTACCATCACAGAACCGTAGGGGCTGGAAGGGAGATCATCTAATCCAACCCCCTGCCAAAGCAGGGTCACCCAGAGCAGGTTGGACAGGACCTGCATCCAGGTGGGTTTTCAACACCTCCAGAGGAGGAGACTCCACAGCCTCTCTGGGCAGCCTGTTCCAGGGCTCTGCCACCCTCAAAGGAAAGAAGTTTTTCCTCATGTTGAGATGGAATTTCCTGTGTTCCAGCTTGTGTCCGTTGCTCCTCGTCCTGTCACGGGGCACCACTGAGAAGAGTTTGACCCCATTCCTCTTGACATCCACCCTTTAGATATTGATAAGCATTGATAAGGTCCCCTCTCAGTCTTCTCTTCTCCAGGCTGAACAGCCCCAGCTCCCTCATCTTTTCCTCATCAGACAGGTGCTTCATTCCCTCAATCATCCTTGTAGCCTCCACTGGACTCTCTCCAGTAGTTCCCTGTCCTTCTTGAACTGGGGAGCCCAGAACTGGACACAGTACTCCAGATGGGGCCTCACCAGGGCAGAGCAGAGGGCGAAGATGACCTCCCTCCACCTGCTGGCCATGCTCTTTTTAATGCACCCCAGGAGACCATTGGCCCTCAAAAAAACTGACCATTGGTCAGAACAACTCCAGGCTCTTTCCTCCTTGAGCAACTCAGGACCACATGTTACAGGAGAGAGAGCTCACTCTGCTGTGGTGCCCTGAGAACACACGGTCCTGTGTTTTCTAAGACATTATCCTTGCCACAGAATGGACTTCTACCTGCACCTGAGAGATGCTGAGCTGCAATAGGTATCTGTCTTCCCAGACTGCCATCAGGCATGCTAACCCCTAACACCACCGTAAGAATTCAAGACCCGCCTCTTCATGCCATCCAGAAAGACACGGGAAGCTAATCAACAAGACTCCGGGTTGTTGTTGGTAGTTTATTCACTTATTTTTTTTTAAACAAAGCATCTACCAGTCTTGCCTGTATTTTCATATTAACAAGGATCTTAAGAGCCAAGAGAACAAGAGTGTCCTCCTCTGGATTGCTATGCCGTCTTCTTTAAGGGGAATAATTCACTCAGAATCCAGTTACTGTACCTGGGATCTTATTACTGTGCTAATTAGGATTAGTGCCACGTTACATCACCGGGGTACCCATGTACATGAAGTGATACAAGTACATAGGTATAGACTGTTTAATTAAGAGCTTGTTCAACCAACCAACAGACCATGAGCAGAGTGAAGTTGCCTTTGGGTGGAATACGGCCAGCAGGCTCGTTGGTGCAATGAACAGGACTGCTGATGTGAAATGTGGTTAAGCTCCAACGCCACAGACCTGTGGTGGGGATCGTGGGCATCCCCGTAACACTGCTGGGCTCTCTACACATCCTAAACCAGGAAAAACAAAACCCAGATACGATGACATGAACTTTCAAATGAAAGCAAATACAGAGTAGGTATTTAAAACCTACTCTGAACAGTCATATCCCCTCTTTTAAATATATTGTCTTGGGAGGTTTTTAATTTAAAATTGTACAGAACATACTTAATACCATGAGGATACCGTATTTAATATCATTAGAAGAATTAGAAGTGTATTCTAATGATCCACAGTATTGTGCTCTCCTTAGCAGTGACCTGAACTGTGTCCAAGCTCTACTCATTTCAAATTGGGTCTGATGCCAAAGTTACTAGAGACCAAACTTCCTCACTTCTGATCCTTCAGCCAGCAGGAACAATGAATTATTTAACACAAAAATCAGAGCAGACTGCCGTAACGTGTATCTCTGATCACCTCAAGTCATCACCACCACCTCTTCTGGCAGCCCAGAACCACAGAGGAAGAGAGACCCTGTGGCTATTACTCCCTTCTTTGAGGAACAACTCTGAGCTATCAGGATGCCCCTGCTCCTCCCCAAGCTCCGCGATCAACAAGAACCCCCAGTTCTGCCAATGGTACCACTGCTCTGTGCAAGTACAGATGACCTCCCCCGACCTACTGGCCACACTCTTCCCTACGCAGCCCAGGATCCCATTGGC
Source organism: Limosa lapponica baueri (assembly GCA_002844005.1). Taxonomy (NCBI): domain Eukaryota; kingdom Metazoa; phylum Chordata; class Aves; order Charadriiformes; family Scolopacidae; genus Limosa; species Limosa lapponica. The sequence goes on along the minus strand of KZ506160.1, from coordinate 335,856 downwards.
CCTCTTGGCCACAAGGGCACATTGCTGGCTCATGGAGAGTTTCCTATCCACCAGGACCCCCAGATCCTTCTCCTCAGAAGTGCTTTCCAGCAGGTCCACCCCTAACCTCTTTTGGTGCCTGGGGTTCTTCCTTCCCAGGTGCAGGACCCTACACTTGCCCTTGTTGGACCTCATGAGGTTCTTCTCTGCCCAGCTCTCCAGCCTGTCCAGGTCACGCTGGATGGCGGCACAGCCCTCTGGAGCGTCAGCCAGCCCTCCCAGTTTGGTATCATCAGCAAACTTGCTGAGGATACACTCTGTCCCCTCGTCCAGGTCATTGATGAATATGTTGAACAGGACTGGACCAAGTATTGACCCTTGGGGGACACCGCTGGTTACAGGCCTCCAACTGCAAGGAACAGCTACCAACGAAGCACAAACGTTTCCAACCTTCTCAAGCAAAGCTCAGCTAAAAGCAGGTTGGGAAATGATGATACACGCCAAAGCTCCAGCAGCTGAACCGTAAGATGATGCACGTACCTCCAGGCTGCCTTCTTACACTCACAGTCACTGTATCAACACTTCACCATTCCAGTGACCAATGCATTGATCGTACTTCATGGTGCATCCCATCCCTCACACTTGCTAGGTTTATGAGGAGTTAACCTACAGCATTGTAAGAAACTGCTTAATGTTCTATTTGCTGCTCTCTTGGTTCAATCCTCACACTTACAATAAGAGGGAAAAAAAGCATAATGTGACAAAGCTGAAATGCTAGAAAAAAAAATTCCTTGAATTCCTTGAATTCCCCTTCACTAGAAAGAGCACCAGCCTTCTGGGTGCTCAGAGCTACCAACTGCAAAATGAAATCTCACTCGCTGCTCTTCTCACCCCTGCTGTAACCCCAGGCTGCGAGAGCCGGCGCACACGGCTGATCCAAGTGCCTTGTACACCCCAAAACCGACAGCGCAGGGTCGGGGTGGTAGGAGCTCAGCTGCCCCCAACACCCTCATCAGCCACCCACCAACCACCGCAGCCCTAAGACTGACCCTACGACCAGAAGAAGAGGTGCATTAAATAAATGACACCCCTTGTAAGTATATGGAGGAGATAAAGTTGTTCTTGTTTAAGGAACAGCTGGGTCAGAAAGACGTCTAATTAATTAAAGTGTAGTGACGGGAGAAGGGGTAATGGTTTCAAACTGAAAGAGGGGAGATTTAGACCAGATATTCGGAAGAAATTCTTTCCTGTGAGGGTGGTGACACCATGGAACAGGTTGCCCAGAGAAGCTGTGGATGCCCCATCCCTGGAGGGGTTCAAGGCCAGGCTGGATGGGGCTTTGGTCAACCTGGTCTGGTGGGAGGTGTCCCTGCCCATGGCAGGGGGGTTGGAACTGGATGATCTTTAAGGTCCCTTCCAACTCTACCCATTCTGTGATTCTATGAAATGTTGTATAAGTATCCATTTCATACTTGTGCAGCAGAAACAGAGGTGAGAAGCCAACCCACAATATTTTTATTAGTTTGTAAAATGCTATAAAACATAAAGTAACGATAATTCAATTACTACTGAGCACTGTCAGTGCCTTTGGATCTCTGTTTTGAGTATCTAACTAAAAGGACAGATTCCTCTACGTAAAGGCATGCCCTTACTCTGAACAAACCAAGGCAGTTCCCTATTCTCCTACGGCCACCTTAAAGTGCTGGACGACTCCGCTCCACATCAGCCTGGGCCTATTCCCGAGATGACCCTTCCTTAGGGACAGAGCTTCCAAAGAAAGAAAACACGAGCGAACACCACCAAATGACAAAAGGACGAGAGAAATTAGACTCCCCGTTAAGTCCAACCTTTTTGAAAAGCTCAAGACTAGGATTTTGTTCCTGAGAGCTTATAAACTGATACGTGCCATACTGACATCTCTTAAAGGCCCCCATAATAAATATTTTCCCCCAACCTGCCAAACCACCCAGCAAAATCAACCTAGCAATCTTCAGTAAGCACTGACGTTGGTGTTACTACAGTAAGTCAGGAGGAGATCACCAGGACTGTGGCTAACGGTAGCAATTCAGGTTTTAAGTCCCCAGTGCCGGGATCTGAAATATTAAGAGAAACATCTGCCCTCCTCGGCCAAGGCAGTAGGTGTCATCGGGCAACAACCTAACCAATCCAAAACCAGAAGGCAACCATCCCTGAAATCATGGTATTGTGGCACAGTCAGAAAACCCAACAACTCCGAGTCTCCACAAGTGAAGAAGCGCACAGACAATGCCAAGCCTCCCGTCATTACAAGAGCACCTGTTCATTAGGAGCTGCAAAGCAGGCTCTCCTATCTCTTTATGCTCCCTAAAATTGGCGTCCACCTGCATATGCCCACCTGCTCGTCGCTTCCCGTGTGGAGGGCACAGGCAGCACACACCACCATCACCGCCACCACCATTCACCACCACCATCAGCATCACTACTACCACCACCACCATTCACCACCACCATTCACCACTACCATCAGCATCACTACTACCACCACCA
>KZ506160.1:284238-294540 GCA_002844005.1 Limosa lapponica baueri | reverse complement strand
AAAAAAAAAACCCCAAACCCAAAAATGTTATAGAACCCTAACACTAGGGGAAGGCCCAAAAAAATAGTTTTTAAAAGATTGATAATTGATTGAACTTTGATAATAACTCTTTTCGGAATGAGTTTTACTGTGAGGTAAGCAAAAAACTGAAGCTTCAGTGTTTTAAGATCAGTAGTGTATTCGTAGCCAAGTCCACGCTCCCAGATTTTAGGAAAAGGGAGATTTTAGGAGAGGGAGAGAGACTGACCGAAAATTTAATAGATTTTAAAATTGTGACGGAGGGCAAGAAAAGTACGTGCAGAACGAGAAGTACTACTGAGCTGGCTTCCACTGAAACGCATGGGTAACTCACTGCATGGAGGTTCAAATCAAATGCATTTTGGGGCCGTAGCTCATTAGGACTGCACTATTTTAAGTTTTTAAATTCAGAATTAACAACTCTGCTTTATGTGCATCCTAATATTTCCACAGTGATTTACACTGAGTTAACAGGGACCAAGTTTTTAAACGCTTTATTAGCATTCTTGGGGAAAAAAAAGAACAAATAGAAGTGAAGAAATTCTGATACAAATTAACATTAGCAGCACTAATTTTTTCGCCTTACTTGCCAACAGCAGGCTTTAAGTTAAGTTTTTGCCTTTACGAGGGAGAGCCTTTCAGAGTCAGTAACCAACTAGGCTATTCTGGGCAGAGAAGGTGCAAACTGATCCTATCAGGAGAGCTGCGAGCAACTCCTTGTGTGTGTGGAAGGACGAAATGAAGCCCCTAGGAATACAGAGCAGTGGAGGAGCGAGTTTGCCGAGGCGTGCTAAGAAGCGAGGACCAAATCGTAGCATGGGGTGGAAGTTCAGAACACGTGAGCTTACTTCTGCTACAAGTTTATACACCAGCTTGCTCTCATCCTCCCCAGCCAACAGTAGCTTCATTGCACTGCAGCCACTAGTTCGACAAAATTCGTTAGAAAAAAATATTAAAGCCGCTACGCTACATTGTCTATTACTTCTAGCAGAGGCAAAGACTAACAGGGACGAGCCTACTTTATGCCACATCAAGACATCCTCAATAAATCAGAGGCAGGGGGGGAACCCACAAAAAACAAGAGTTCAGAAGCAGCCAAAATGCAGTATTTAAATTTAATTCGGTCTGTTTTCAAAAGAGTCAAACCAATCTAGAAAAGCATAGCTGAAGATCACACAACATTACTTTTACCAACTCCTGATGCTTAAGCCTCTGCTTTGTGAAACAACTTTAAAAGATGGAACAGCTAATCGCCAGCTTTGGAAGTTTAAAAAGCAACTTCATAAAAATCAGAATGCAGTTCAGCTTCTGCCAGTCACTTCTGTATTCCTTTGCACCTGTACAATCCCAAAGGGGAGTCTTTCATACTCAATTCAAAACCAAAATAATCCCACTGACGTAAGAGCTGCAGCAGCAGAAAGCAACCTGGGAATACTAATAAATATAAAAATGTACCATTATTACTGTAATTTAGACTTTTGTCTGCCAACTTCATTTGCGAAACAGATTTTGTAATAATGCTTTCCAGACATCTTATTCCAGTCTGCTCAATTTAGACAGCTGGTTTGCGTGAAACTCAGTAACACAACAGTTTGAAGAATAAGCTTTTGCAACAATACCAGGACCAGCTTTTACACTGCCTTCGCGGAGTTGTTCCCCCACCTCTCCCGTGTGCATGACTGTATTCCAAAGGGAAAGGGTCGGAGGGAGTCTAACACAGCCTTAGATACGTACTTCAATATTAAAGGCAGACAAGTTTAGAAAAATGCTTACAAAATGAAAGTTGGGGCCCTTTACGCTCTGATATCTTATCTGGTCTCTTCCACTGAATTAAACAGAGTAACAACATAAAAGACTTCTGATTTACAGTTCTAGACGAAAGCAGAGGTCAGGCTCGGTAATTTATCACTATCTAGATTCAGAGTCCATATAACCCTTGTTTGATGAAAACAGGAATTATTAGACATCTAACAACTGAGTAAAGCAGATTTGTTCGGATGCATGCAGGCTGCCAAGTCTTTATAGTCATTAACAAACCTTTAGAAGACATAAAGGCAATAATTCATGGGCGTTTGTTAAATTCAAAAGCTTACAGAATATGTGAACACAGTGTTCTCCCTCAGACGGAGAAAAGAGTCAGAAATCTGTGAAAAGGTACCAATTTCATGCACCAATTAAAAGGTGCAGAGAAGCATCAATCCCAAAGCCCTTCTGGGGGCTGTCCAAGTATTCTCCGATTAGTTTTTCAGTGTCCTAAATATAGTATCTTTTTTTTGTATCTTAGGTATACCGCCACAGATTTCTAGAAGAAAGCATTTCCTTAAGTTAAGCTGTCCTGTAAAGACAAGCCCAGGCCAAGACAAATGCACCAATATAACTTCATATCCTTCTCTAGCAATCACTTAAGATCATTCTCAATCAACCTACCTCTAATTTTATTCCTGTAGGCACGTTAATTCTTTTCACCCTCAGTAACTCCGTTTTAATCATTAGTTTTGTTTTAGATTAGAGAGTACTAAGTCTCATCTTTCCTACAGTTAGGATATTGCCAAAACATTTCCGTTATTTCTATTGTTAGTATCTCTGAACAAGGTTTATATTGAGACTTAAGCAGCAAAATATACTAGTTTGTTCTTTCAGCGCCTTTTTCTGGCGAATATCCAACTGTACTAAAGCCAACAGGAATTTTCCGTAAGTAAATGAAATAAATTTTGTCTTTCTTCTCACCGTTTCTGTGTGTAAGCATTTCTCTCAGCTCTTCATGGTCACATGGATGAGTGAAATCAAATACACTGTGCCCCGTCAACTCAAACTGCAAAAAAAAAATAAGAGGTATCCGGGTGTCTAACTTTACGTGTACAAAACCGCAACAACTTCCACAGATTTGAAACAGCCTTAGGAAATGCCAGTATTTCACCTGAGTGAGTCCCATGCACTTGTTCACGTTTTCAGACATGTAAATCATGTCTCCATCTTCGGACAGAACCATGACAAATCCATCAAGAGCTTTCAAGTAGAAACAGTTCAGTTCCTTCTCCATTTTGGCTTCTGTCTCCAGCTCACCTACAAGCAGCCACACATTTTCGTTTAAGTAACCATCAGCCATTCTTCACTTGCCATCAGGAATGACTTCTGGCACCAGTCTGCAAGGAGTCAATCTTGCAAGACTGTTAAAAACCAGGACATTCATTAGATAAGTGATCAATTAAATTCTTCAAGCTCTAGTAATTGTATCACAAGCCACAGAAAAGCAGACTGAGGTTGAACGTCTGTGTTGTAACGCATAAACCAATAAACTTCCACCCTAAGGAGAGAGTCTGTGTGGGAGAAATATTACCATTTATCCCAAAAAGGCATTACAGACTTTTCTCAGGGGCTTTCTAGGGGACATTGCAGAGTACAGCTCCCAAAGCTACTCCTCCAGACAGTATGGATACACGAGAACAAATAACCAGCACAGCATCTCTGGCCTGCTGTACAGATACTGGTTCATAAGCTAACTCAGATACTCCTGTGGTTGGTGTGGGGAGGTGTAACTGCAGGAACGCAGCCTCAGCTAACTTCACTTTCAGTGGAGAACAGTTATCAAAGAAATTAAAATTCTTGCAGTTTATATTAACAAGAAACACCTACAGCTCAATAAACCAGCCTGGCACAACCCTACAGTCTGGTAAAGCACAGTCGGAGCAACCAGCTCCAGGGGGAGGAGGATTAAATGAAAGAAATTATCTCTGGGACAAGGGTCAAATAACTGAGGCTGAAAATGGCACCATGGCTGTGATGAGCCAATTGGGATGGCCACTGCTGAACAGTGGTCGTTCTTCCTGTGCCATCACCAATAGCCTATTTCTACCGTAAGGTCTTCCACCTTTCTATAAAAAGGATGCGACTATAATTAATTAATGTTTAACCGCTGATAGGGTTTAGAAATAACTTCTTTAATATACCTCCAGCCCCTTTTCCAGATTTTGTCCTGTTATTCCCTTACCAGCATCTAGCAGCTTTCTCATGCGCAAGTAGCTGATGGTCAGTCTCATGATGGATGCCTTGTCCAGGTGTGCGCTCACGGTGTGGGGCAGGGGCAGCTGATGAGCAAGCTCATAGAATACTTCCGATTCCTTGCTCCTTCGGCACCGGGCGGCATCTCTTGACTTCTCTTTTCTGCGTTCCGAGCTAATCCTATATAAACAAAGTTTGGGGTTAACGTAGGAAACAAGAGTTCTCCGTGCAAGTTAAATTTGAAACTAAGCTACCCAGTAGCCAGTTAACCAGTTATCAAAGTTGAATAATTTAAAACTTCAGTTTAAAAGTATAAATGTAATTCTGTGTATAAAGTTCTGCTGCGGTTGGGCTCTGCCAGAACTGAATTCAAACACAGAGGCTTCCAACAAGATCAGGTCTTCAGACAGACATCTACACACTCTGGACCTCTCCTGAAATGCTTCTCTCGTACCTCGACTGCTGCCCCTCTAGCCTCCAATTCCTGTTTTCTTCTTCTTTCCTCACCCCTTAAGACCATTCAAAATACCAAAGCGTGTTATTTCCAGCTTGATGCTCCAGTACGAAGGTGTACACTCTCCAAATTCTTCCCTTTCTACCGTCCTTACAAAGCCCACCTAACAGGTCAGATGAGCAAGGACACTGACTGAGCACGAGGCATCCTGCTTTTCAAGTGATGCAAAAAGTCCCTTTCCCAGCTTCTCTTTCTCCAGTACAGTCCCTTCCATAGGCTCCCCTGTAGCGGAAAAAAGCTGTAAAGGAGATGCCCCGTTCTCCTTCCATTGCCTGCGTTAGGCTCACCTCCCCCAGGACGCATGAAATACAGGACAGCTCATAAAAGGCAAGCACCAAAACAACCAAAACCCTCTGTCAGTCGGTCCCGTGGATAATTCTCCTTTTTGCCCAGTACCCACCCTGGTTCCTGTTTGTCTCGTGCGTCTGTCACAGGAGTTTTGAACTAAGCATTTTGAGAGGGGCCCTCCCAATTTTTTCTTATATTTGAACGAGAACTCAATGCTGCTGTGGTCCCCGGGGAAGTTACGCCACTGCAGTTAAATGTGCTTTTATTTTTAAATGGATGATACAGAAGTATACAGTACTGTTGTCCATTTTTCTTTTTATATATTTTTGCCTTCTGAGGGCACCCTATCTTCATTTTGCATATACCTGAGAAACAAAAGGCAGTTGCACTAATCTGTAAGATCACCTTTTTCCATGGACTTTCATGAAGTTGTAAGACAAACATGTGCCTATAAACACTGCTTTTATAATTCAAAGTTGCATGCCTTTTAATATAACATTAAAAGAGACTAAGCATCATTACTTGCAAAAGACAGAAAGTAAACCACTACCAGTTTAGGAATTACTTTTTTCAAACTTTACCAGACTTAAAAAAGTCACATACTACCACTGCCAAATTCACGTCGCTAAGTCTGCAGATGGGTGCTAAAGCACTTTTTAATTAGCACCCATCTTGTGGGAGGTACCACAGATGACAGAGGAAAGTGCTTCACAAGCTGATATTCCCTGGGAAATAATGAACCAGGTTTAATGTAAGCAGTCAAATACATACCCAGAAGAACACGTTTTTTGCTCCTTTACTTGCTGTGCTACCTACAATAGCGAAACTCCTGCTTAGTTTGTGCAGAAACACGCAAGTGACAATACTATTAAGGCTGACGCTGGAAGCATGAATGCCTTGAAACACCGAGGAAGTTTAATAAGCTCCGATAAAGACAGAGTAAGCCCTCAGAATTTCTTCTGTGATGCCCTTCTTTTTTTCCGACTTCACAAAGCTGTACAGCATCTCCATCCACCCCCGACCCCACCATCCTCTCCTCCTACCCCCTGCCGCTGCCAGCAGAAAGCAGCACTAGGACTTTGATTTTCAGAATCATAAATTTTAAAGGCTCCTAAGAGCTAAGAACAGGATTATGTTTTCTCCTTTGGTGGCAAATTCAGGCTACTAGATCACAGAAATACTTATTTCTGTGTAATGAGAAACATTAATAAATCAACATAATAGTAATGGAGATATTTGGAAAACTAACTTACTGGTCTTACAGCAGTAAAAGATTCTGGGCGTACAATAGCTCTATCGGTCTCTGTGAATGTAAGCTTGAGTTCCTCAGAAAGGCAGCCTAAAATATCTGATTATGTTTCCCATCTTGCAGATCTCTTCACATTCGGTTTCCCTGTGACAACAGATGTTCCTGCTCCAGTCACGGATACCGTGGTCTGAGAAGCTCGAGGCTCCTGACATACCCGTGTATCTGGAAACAGCCGTGACAAGAAGTCTGACCTTTAACAATACTGGAAAAATATTTTAGCTATATAACCTGATTGATTAAACATTTCCTACCGAAGACAGGCCTCAGGTACCTTTTCTCTTGATGGAAAACTAAGTGTGTAGGGAAAAAAAAAAATACATCCGTGTTCTTTTTGTCCTTTCGAGGACCACAGAGTGCATTGACAGAGGTAAAACAGTTGTGCTGCCCTGGACAGATTCACCTTTATAGCTCTGATTTTAATTTGTTGGCTACTCATTCAAGATTCCTCTCCACCTGCAGAAAGTTCCTCCTACAACAGAAACTCAAGGGAGAACTACTGGAAGTAACTGGTTTCCATCTGCCTAGATGCCTGCAGTCTTCTCATGGCTTCCTTTTCAACTGCAGACACTTAAGTTAAAAAAAAACCTACCAAAACCCCATGCTTTGGCAATAATGCTGTGCACTTCAAGCCTACGAGATTGTCAGGCCTGTGTGAATCACAAAGAACACGTAGAGAAGGACAACGCAAGTGATGAAAATAGATCCCAACCTCACAAGTTGTGATTTCAGCCCTTTCCCTTGTATTTTCTTTCCGAAAACCTACTGTTCTTGAAAATATTTTTGTCTAATTTCTGGATTTTTGCCCGGTTTTAGCACACTTAGCAGCAGACTTCCACATAAAGTGTCAAAACTTGAATTATTAATGATGAATTATTACTGAAAACACTGCATTATTCATTACCAACTGAAACACTGCTCAAATCAAGCCCACGGTGTTAGGATTTAATCCCAGAGTGAGGGAATCAAGCGCTGCTTGACTTTACAACGGGCAAAACTCAAGTGCAATGTCGGTACCAACCGGTGCCGTCCAAGCAGCGGAGGCTCCTCTCCCTCTTACTAAGGCTTTCCTTTCTAGAAAGGTTCCTACTATAGATAGATATTTAAACTGTACAGCACAACAGCTTCCTATTTTTAGCTGCTGTTTAAAACTAAGCTGTAACCAATCTGAGTAAAACCCAGCAATTTAAATAGGGAGATTAATTCCCAGCTTCAAAGAGCATTTCTTTAATGGATCAAATTAATGGGGAAAAGGTCACAAATGAGGTTTAATTACCAAGTTAAGTCAGAGTTGCCTCAACATGGGATGCCATCAAATAATAATAATGAAAAAAAAAAAAGCCAAAAAGAAATCCTTTACTGTTGCAACTACTGTAAGCTTTGTTCCTTCCAGTTGCACAAAGCACACAGTCACTGCGTGGACCTGCCCACAAATTTCTGCATAGTCAAATAAAGGATACTGAATTCCTGTAAAGAAAACGTCTCTCTTAAGTGAGCTCTCTCCCAACGAGAGGAAAAAAAAAAAAAAAAAAAAAAAAGAGGAGCTCAAGGAGGAAAAGGACCTTTAACAAGTCATGTCCTTTAAGAGCGATTTTCAGAAATGCCTGTGTGTAACACTCACGGCGTTCACAACAGAAATACTGTTTTGTAGGAACAACAGGAACCCACGCTCCATTTAAAACAACCCCCAAACTTCAGAGCAGTATTGCAACCTTCTGCTGCCCGTCTCGCACAGAAGAAAAACACCTAAAGACTCAGAAGAAAATCTCAGCTGACGAGTGGATTATACATGCAATGAAAATATCAGAAATGCCAGTGCTGGCCAGGAAATTGCATGCATTTTCAGGTCTGATGTTTCCTGCGCAATTTCAGGGGCAGACGCTCATTTCCATTTTGTATTTCTGCCACCAGAATACAGAAGCAGAGAGCAACGCAAAGCAGATTATGTGCCACAGCTCACAGAAAGTGGTGTTCCACTGACAGTTTTAAACCCTTTTTATATGTAAGAGGTGTTTACAGGCAATAGCTGGATAAACATCCGAGTTCCCAAAGATATCTGAGCTAGCAACCCAGAGCAAAAAGATATTTCAGCACCAGGATTCACTGCAGCTGAACCAAGCATTCAGCTAAAAGGTATTACCCGGGCTCCCGCTCACTGCCTCAAATCAAAAAGGCTTTAAAATGCAGCAAGGTGAATATAAACAAAGTTTTACGGCAGGCTTTTGCAGCGAGCAAGAATTGGCCCAGCAGCTTCAGGCCAGCAGCAGTCCCACGTGGAGCATCCCAGATGTTAATGCAGCCTCTGCACTCCAACGTGCAATTCCTGTCATTATGGTCATATGAACCGTTTGGGCCACAGCATCTCAAACGATACACGGGTCCCCATGCTATCCCAAAGACCCCTCCGCCCCCCACTACGTATTTCTACAAGTGACTCCCCCACTGTCTAAACACAGCCCGCAGTTCATCTCCTCAAGTGTAAAACGAATCAATAGCCACATTTAAACTTAACTTGTTCCTGCTTATTTACCACCAGTAACTAAGTCCAAAAAGAACCCTGGAAAATGCCATCAGTAACTGATAAATTTCAATTACAAATTACTAACTAGATTAAAAATGGTCAATGGACAGATCTTAAAACATGCAGCAAGTCCGCTTTGTCTCCTTCTAAATCATCACCCAGTGTCAAGGGAAATTTTACATTGCCTACACTATTATATTAACACAATTCATCAGCTGGAGGTTTTTCCCCCCCTGTATGTTGCTTTAGTGCTGTGTTCTATTTTTTATCCTTTCTCTCCTTCTATCTTACTGTTTCTCTAAGCAGGTTTTTCTCTATAGCTGGTTTCAATTCCCACGCAAAACAGCTATTGTGCATGTATTAATTAATCCAGACTCATCTTTCTTGATTCAGGTTTTGAACACATTCTAAAAAAAAAACTAAAAATTATAAGCATCCTCTGTTAGCGATTCACATTTTTCCCTTTATAATTGTTTCCTACAATCGATTGGCTTTGTATTTATCATGGTGTCTGTTCTTAAACAGAAATATATCATAATACACTTCAAATTCAGTAATAGTTCTGACGTTAATTCCCAACATTTGCCAGCACAAGACTGCATAAGCAATACTTCCATATTAGATACAACTTCTCCTCAGACTGTAGAACTAGTACTGGAAATATCTGGCTTGGGAATGTAGTCGCAAAGACCGTATCCGCTGTAACGCTGCTTCAGTTTTTGTTCGTTACACAAAAAAGAGACAGGATGTAGGTATTGCCATACAATAATATATTAAGAGTAGATGTCATCATTGATGGTACGGAACTTAGAAAGCAGACCTGTAAGTGGTATTTAGCTTTTAAGGTTGAATTCATCCCTGCAGTTGGTACAAAACTTGGTTTTCTTTTCCTGCCTAGCCTAAAGCAGGTGCCTCTGCCAGCACAGCCGGATGGGACAGAGATGCAATTCCTGGTGTCCCATAGCCCATTAGAACACCCTGACACGGGTACCATTACACTCGTGTAACTGGCTGTGTTCACGCAGACCATCTGAAGAGCTCAACCCTGGGCACGTCCACACCAACCACTCGCCTACAGCACAGCAGCACACCTCAGCCAAGGGAATACCAACCGGATACAAGCTCGCTTACGAGATGCAGATGGCAAAGAGGGTATTGCAGAGCTCCACTCTTCAGGCTGCACCGAACACGCACTCACTGGGTTTTCTCTGCTGGTTGTTAGACCTTTATTTTGTACAGAGCTGCTAGCCGCAATAATTACTGAATTATTCTTCCACAGAAAGAAGCCCCGTGCAAGCTCAGCGCTTACCACAGAGAGACTAAACCAGTGTAAATCAAATTCCCTAAAGACAACTTCATACCAAAAATGGGTTTATAATGTAAGAGAACTCCAAATCCAGTTATTTAAATATACGGTCAGCTAATGATAAAGGTATTCTTCCAAAGAAAAATAAAACCAAAACAACCCCCACAAAACTCCCCAAAAAAACCCCAACCAATGCACAAAAGCCCCTCATCTTCCACCTGGCATAGATGGAGAACATGCCAGTTAGCCCACTTGTCCCCTTAAAAATACTTTTAAATTGACACTCTGCACTCTACTCTGCACTGGGGAGGCCACAACTGGAATACTGCGTCCAGTTCTGGGCTCCCCAG
>KZ506160.1:238782-249322 GCA_002844005.1 Limosa lapponica baueri | reverse complement strand
ATGATCTTTAAGGTCCCTTCCAACTCTAACCATTCTGTGATTCTATGATTTGGTAGGGAAGGAGCATCTCCCAGCACTGCCTCGGCATTAAGCGGCTTTTCTGGGAAGACAGCCATTTGAGAGGGAAGGGCAGGGAGGTGGCATGGAAAGCCCTGTCACCTTTCTCCAGGTTTCCTCATCTCAAGAGTCAGCACTTTATCATATCGCTGGTGGAAACTATTTAAAGGCTCCTTAATTAGCCTGTGGTCTGGGGCAGCTCCTGTGCTGACTGCTAGATGGGTCTGGGCGATACCACGGGGTTCGTTTTGTCAGCTAGGAAAAAAAGTTTTCATGTAAGCCACGGTTAAACCTGTGTGTTTGCCTGACTCCCAGGCAGGCTGCGGGGAGCAGCGAGTGGAGGTGAGAGGGGGCAGGCGTGCCGGATAGGATTTGTTTATGCAATGTCCTGAAAGGAAGCGTCGGGCTCTAGACGGGTTGAATTTCGGCAGGTCTCACCTCTGAAGCGCTCCTCGGCTCCTGATCCCCGGTGCCTCGTGCCGTGGCTGGGGGGAGGAGGATGGGAATCGCTTGTTGGAGAAAAGTTGCTCAGCACCTGAAACAACCATTCCGTGTTCTGTGCACCACATCTTGCCATGTAGCTCTCAGAAAGGGTAGCTGGAGTTTTCCTCTTTTTTTTTTATTAAGCCTCCTTTTTATTTTAAAGCCTCCTTTTGTAGGACCTGCCCCCCTAGCATGAGACGTACCTCCATGGCAGAGCCACGTCACCCCGCTGCCTGCAATGGTGCTCCTGGCCACAGCACTGGGGGACCAAGGGTCCGAGAAGAACCTTTCATGCCAACAGTAGAGACTGACTTAAAGCTTTTAATCACTTGCTAAAATTATTGTTAAATCAGGTAGTTAACTCAGTGTTTACTCAGCTGAGAAACTTGCTCTTCAGCTGGAATGCCTAGGTGCTTGCCCCCATGTCTGGGCCAAACCCAAGCGAAGCCAAGCTACAGTTCCCAAGTTAGAAGGGGATCCAAAATCAGAGGCTCGGAGACTTTTCCCCTCTGCCCCCCCGGCCTCAGTGGGGTACGCCCCGTTCCTCATTCAGTTCCCCCACGATCTGTTGTTCACACCTCCGTAGGGATGGCTCCCAGAGCCGGCTGATGCTGCCCGGAGCAGGGCTCCCACCTGCTCCCTCTCCCAGCCCCCAGCATCCCCCCGCTTCCAAATCCATCAGCTGGCATGGTTATGTACCCTGCAGCCTGGGGCTTTTCCTTATGCACAGGGCTTGCCCTGAATATACATCTGCATCTGCTGCTACGCATGAAAAAGCAGAGTTGTGTACGAGTATGTGCGCAGATGTGAATATAGTCATATATTACAGAGAAAAGTTTCTCCCACAGGTGTCCAGAAAAGAACGATCTGGGACCGCCTCTTGCTGATTTTTGTCATCTTCACTCCCACGCGTGCAGCAGAGGCTTTCACAGGCGCTAACAACTGGAAATAGATTTCTGAATAGGTTTGAATTAATACTATTTTCCTCTGCTTAGGCAGGCATTTGACAGTGTAATTCTTAAATACACTTTATTGCTATTAAATTTAATACCCATGAAGGATTACATATCTGCTTCGTTGCAAGTCTGGCAGGATTAGGAGCGTAGCGTCTGCTTAGTGTTTTTAAAACATCAAACACTAACAAAGCCCCGAGCAAGAAACCTTTTCTAAGGGCTGCAAAATGCCGAGGGTCTGAGGAACCGTGCTGTACCAGGAAATCTGACGGCATGCCTTTTGAGGAGCTCCACGGTTCAGCCGCTGAAGCACGTGGTGACAGAGATGCAGCCGCTGCAGAAATCCCATCCGCACCCGGATACTCCCATTTCTGCTCCCTGGCAGCGTAAAACCACTGGCTTCGACCCCAGGAGCTGGCTGGGGCAGCAGGAGCTCACACCCCCTTCTCCACAGGCTGAAAAACTCTGGGATTTGTGATTTAACCAGTTGCAATATTCACATCGCAAGTGATTCGTAGTTGCGTTGGGCATAATCATCTCCCTCTTCCTCAGACATAAATATGGAAAGAAAGTCAGTTCCCCTAGTCCTGATACTACCGATTTGCAGCGGGGATGTTGAATCCTGATTAACGCAGGAGGTGCAGCCTGGGACAGGATGAGCCAGGCTGGCTTGGAGCCTCCTGGCATGGCGAGGAGATTGGCTCTTTGAGGGATCTGCCTCTTTAAAAATGATCCTCGGTTTCTCAAAAGAGGCTGAAAGTTAATATTGTTTGCTCTAATTAATGGCCTCTCCAGCTCAGGCATCAGCCTTGGGCAAATCCACCCCAAAAATCCCCTGGAATAAGCACCACCGCTTTGATGATAACGTGTGGGGTGACTTGCCTCGCGCTACAGTAAATTGGCATGTGGGAAGAGCAAACCAACCTCCCTGCTTCCCCGCTCCCTCCGGAAAGTTGCCGGGAAGCTCCCGCGCAGGTGTGGGATCCTCTACTCTCCATCTTCAAGGAAACTGAGGTTGGAGCCAGCCATTGCTGGGGCTCTGAGGGGCCCATGAGCACCACACGTAGGTACAACGCAGGGCCAGGGAAGCGCATTTTTTGATTCAGCTGTTGTTAGGGTGACCCTGGCATCTGAATATTTCCAGGCGTAAGGCACTGGAATCCTTGGGAAATTCCTTGGCACTGGAATCTGTAGGAAAAAAAAAACAAAACCCAACATTTGAGCTACAGCAACGGTGTGTGCGGGGTTTCTTAATATTCTTGTTATTATTGTGTTTTCCTTTTTACAGGTAATGAGTATTTGCCCCCGGGGAAGGAGCATGCGTGGTAGGAAGGCTGAGGGCCCCCGAGGCAAAGCTGATCTGCAGACGGTGGGTGACAGCAAAGCTTTGCCTCCTGGTAGGCACCGGATGGACATGGGGAGGGTTCACCTATCTCTGGAAAGATGCAGTGCCCAGGAATCCCCAGAGACATCATTTTCTGCTACAAAGGGGAAAGAAGGGACTAGAAAACAAAAATTACTCTAAGAATTGCCTTCAAAACTCTGGCAGTAGGCTTAAATGTAATCTCCAATTACTTCTTCACCTCCACAGCTCGGCTCAAATTTCTCATAACTGTTTCCTTTACATCAAAGAGACAGAAACTTGAAATAAAAATAATAATCAAAGCAGCAAACAAATCATGAAGCAAAAAGGGCTTCTCAAAGCAGCGTGTGAGCCAGGTCTCTCTTCATTTGCCTAACGAGAACCCAAAGACAGAGCCTTACAGTTGCTTGCTGAAAGATGGGGTCACACGGGAAGGCTCTTGGCTAAATCCTCCACCCGAAAACCTACAGCTAGGCTGGAGAGAGCCTGATTGAAAGCCATGCCTCCAAATGAAGCTGCTTGCACTGAAAAAGAGCTGGGGGGGCGGGAGGAACGCCAGCCAGCCCTGGAGGCAGCCGGGCAGAGGGTTTGCCAGGAGCTGGGAAAGGGGTCAGACGCTTGCCCAGGGGCTCCCGGTGGCTGAACCTCACCCGCAATTACCCAGCTCCTAATCAGCCTGATGGGAAACGTGATTTTTCATTACCAGAGTCCAGAGTGAGGGGATGTCACCGTATCACAACCTCAGTGATACTGGTTTGAACCGTCATCTCGAAATGAGATAGCCACATCAGCCAAGAATAAATATTCCCAACCTCAACTCAGCTCTGTTGTCATCGGAGGCTGACGTGAGAGCAGAAGGACCCACGGGCATCTGATACGGGGCACAGCAGCTCTTTCACAGATGGTCTGGTGGGAAGCAGACCTCTGAGCTCCACTCAGAATTTGTGGGTAATTCATTATCCGGGCTGCAGTGGTAAATGCTCCACAGTGTATACGCGCCCAAGACAAGACTGATTGCTCTGGCAGTGACTGGTGCACTCCTGGGAAGTTTCCTTTGCATTAAGTGCCTTTGACACTAATGTTGGTGCCTAAGCAAACACATTAGGATGACTGAAACACCCAGACTGGTAGGAACCACAGAGCACACCGGCTGGAAATGCAAGCGGCAGACCCAGAGAAAGAGAAGAGCAACGTGCTTTTGTTTGTAAGGCTGGCCCCTGGTCTCTCCTGCCTTTGCACGGTTGTAAGTTTGGTTTGATGAGGTGTTTATGGCTGAGGAAATACTTCCTCCTGACATTTCAGCGCTGTTTATAAAGCAGACCTAAATATTCTGCATTAAAAAGTCGCGTGCGTGGATTATGCTCGTGTCAAAAGTAGTTGGATCTGATCGTGCTCTTTACAGATATGGGAAGTAAACCCAGAGCCTGCACTCGGTAGAATTACAATGTTGTAAGGACAGCTGAAAGGAGAAGAAATTCAGGTTTGTTGCCCATAGTACATGGCACCGCCACACAGCACTGAAGGTTTTGTTGCACAGATCTGCAGCCCAGATAGTCCCATTTGGAAAAACCTGAGATTCAGGGGATTATAAAGGCTTCGTGGGAGTATTCGGCAGTTCTCCATGCCGAAGATGAAAAAGCCTCTCATAGAAATACTAAATGGCCTTTGAAACAAGAATAAAGCACGCAGGATATTTTTAGAAGCCCGCCTGCACTTGCCAACACCCACGTCTGCTGATGGCAGAGGCTCCTGAGTGTCGACACCCAGCGCTTCGCATCGCCACGTTGCTCCAGACATTTACACAAGGTTATCCGCTGCAGCCGTTAGAAAAGGGGGACCGTGAAATGCATGTGCTTGGCTGAAGAAGGGACCGTACCCCGACTAAAGCATTCCTGAAGAGTCACCTCTGAAAAACTCCAAGGACCTCGTTTCCCCTTCTGCAAACCGAGAACATGTTTGTGCTTCGAAGATGCCCCCCCCGGATCACTGGGGCTTGCATGGTGGGAATATCCCATAGTGCATGAGAAGGATGAAGGTGGGACTTGCTCGGCAAGGCTTTGACAGCTCCCTCCTTTGCTCATCTCTTGGTTAAGGACATGGTATCTCCAACTAGGTCATCTGTTTTGGACTTCTTTCTGGAAAGCCAAGTGGTGGCTGGCACCCAAAGACACTGGCACTAGTCAGTTACGGAAATGCTGAAGAGATGCAAGTTAAAATTTCATTGGAATTCACACTTCAAAGCAGCATAAAAATACAGAGGGGGTTCAGTGTTTTGCATGTTTGCCTACCACTCCAAAGAATGGTTAGAAGCAGGTTGATAAGTGAGGGTTTGTAATTATCCTGTGTGTTTTTCCTTTCACCCCACTTGCCATTAGTTTCCTTAAAAACAGACACACACACTGGAATGAAGCATTTTCCCATGAAAGCCTACCAATGCCAGATCGTGTAAGGTCTTAGGAAATAACTTGTTATTACTTGTTTGGTTTTTGATATTAAAAATGTGTAGTGTCTGAATTTTCCAGCAAGAGAAACTTAATCTTATTGTATAAGAATTATTCCAGGCCAGTACTAACATTTCTGAAGGAACAAGTCATGGAAAGCAGGTTTCTCAGAACTGTTCTCAGGGCAAGAAATTTCAAAACTCAAAAAAAAAAAAGAGGAAAACTGAAACCAAGGGGCTCGGAATAGAGCTGGAACTGCCATACACGAGCAGTACGTGGGAATTTAACCTGTTGCTGCTGCTAATAAGAGCGTTTTTCTCCTCCACCAGGACAGCCAACTGTTGTGCTTCAGATTCCAAAGGGCCATCTCACGTGGGAATAAGAGCAGTAAAACTACCGGTTTATAGGGGCTGTGCCATAGAAATCCACACACCCCTATCCATCACCTCTCGGACTCAGTGTAAAAAGTCCAGAATGGGTTTTCTCTTTGTATGGTCTCCTGTCCATTCCCGAGCAGGGCTTTGGAGGAGAAGCCACCTCTCCATCCTTCTGCGCCACCCGGGTGGGCAGAGGTGGCCTGGCCAGTGGGCCTGCGGCACAGGCTACTCCCCAGAGAGCTAAGGGGGCATGTCATTATCAACTTAGTCCTTAGGGGTACCCTGGTTTTAGGGGTACAGCCAGGCATCTCCCTGGACCTCCAGCTCCCATGCAGGCTGGCTGGCTGCTCCCAGCTGTGGGGTCACGAACCTGGGCTCCTGCCCCTAGGACGTCCCCTTGCTTGCTAAGCATAGCTGCAGGCATGGCCTCTTTTCCTACCCGGAGCCATACATGGAAAACATATTTTGCTGACAGCCTCATATCTGTCAATTCTTCTATTAAAAGAGGAGACATGAGTTTTGTCTCTGCTAAGGCTTGTATGTGCAGTAAAAGCCCTTCTATCAACAGAGGCACCAAGGAAACAAGCTGGATAAAAACCAACTGAACTGTACAAGATCCTATCTGCCATCTCGCAGGCTGTTGGATTATTGCCTGCTTGTACTGAGGGTGTTCAGCTGGAGCAGGGTCTGGGGCCAGAGGTCAAGGGAGAAAGAGCCATGCTACCCTCAAGCTCTCTTCTAGGTTCTTCTTTGCATCCGCCCTCTTGCTGTGCTTTGTACTCGCTGGGCTCCTTCCCATGGAGGGAGGGCATCCCTCTTTTCCATCAGGGCATCCTCACTCTGCACCCTGAAGATCCAGAGAAAGTTTGGAAAAAGTTAGACAGGGAAAAGGAAAAAAACCAACCAAACCCTAACAAGGTCTGTAAAGAGCACCATCAACTTGATAAACGCCATTTGCTAGTAGCAGTAATGATTTATTTGGGAAACAGAATAATTTGGAGCCAGTCTGACCTAGATCTTTCTTTTCCCCTGTATTTATTATTACCCCTCAGAGTCTTTCACTGTGATCTAAGGGCATGTTGCAGAGCTGAGCGTTGCAGTAAGCGTGGTAGTCCTGGATTATGCGCTTACCGAGCCAATGGAGAGGATCTTTGCAACAGGAGGCCAAGGGCAATTCTAGTCTCATTCTGAAAAGCCACATTTCATTCAGGCATCCTTTGAGGATCAGAGTTTCTCCATCATTCGAAGCTATTGCCTTAATCTAAATTGTTGGTTCAATTGCTTTCCATGAATTTAGCACTTAAAGGGATTAGGGCAAAAAGCTCTAATTTTCCTTCTGACCTTTTAACATCATCAAATGAAAGTTGGGACATCAGCAAAGGAATTTTAAGTCAGTAATTGTTTTGCAGTACTGTATGTTTGTGAGCCAAACGCTGCCCCTGCCCTCATCCTCACTCCCTGTATGGAGCAATCATCTGTTGTAGTCTTCTGGGTTTGGCTTTACATCAACCTCCCCTACAGGACAGAACTTGCAAACAAGGCAAGAGAGCAGCCATCCAAATAAAATTCAGAGAGACGAGGCTGCTCTGCTGGAGCCCCAGCAAGTTCTCTGAATTGGCTGTTGGTGAAATCCTGACCTTGTTTGCTCTTGGGCTGCCTAAACTGCTGCCTACCCTGTAGCCAAGATTAATTAATTCTCGTATTGATGTGCCGAGCAACTGCCATGAAATCATAAAACAAGCAGAAAGCTGTCGGTATCCCGTAAAACTTGAGGAGGAGACAGGGAACCAACATGTAGGGATTTATAGTTCAGCATACAGAGCTGGCGCAGCTGTAATCTCAGGTTGTGTTGCCGACAAAGAGGCAGATCAGCCCCCATTCTGCTCTGTGTTACCCTGGGCAGAAGTTAATGGACTTACACGGGCGTAAAACACGTGCAAGTGAAGGGAGAGCAACCAAGGAGGCCAGATCCTTATTTCTTTGACATTTCATCTCTTACGCCACATAAGAAGTTGAACTGTGAAGCCTGCTTTTGGCAGGTGGGTTTAGGTACAGCCATGAGTTGTAGGTTTAGATTTCCTTTTAGCCCTCAGAGCTCATCTTTGTCCCTTCCCTGGTCCCGTGTTGGCTCCCCTTAGTGTCACTTCATTCAGTTGCAGCGACATTACTGGAACTAGAAAAACTATTTTAGAGGTGTGGTTCGTGCTCACGGAGGGGCTGGAGGGGAAAGCTAAGCAGTTGTGCAAGACCTTAGTGGTTGCAAGAAACAGCGAGGCTGGAAGGAGGCGTAGCCTGTGGCTGGAGCCTCTCATCACCATCCCCTTGAAACGAGAAGGTCCGCAGGTCTCTTGGGCAGCCCCAGCACAGAGCACGTGGGGTCGGGGTAGATGGCTCCTACCACCGTGGGTCTGTGGAGCTGGAACAAGGACCCAGAGCCATGCAGGCTGCCCAGGAGGCCAACTCCACTTTCTTCTTTCTGCTTTTGCAGGTCTTTTCTCTTTAGATGTTACCTCCTTGGGAGGGAACCATCTCTTGCAACACCTCTGCACTTTCCAGCACAATAAGGCCCTTGTCAGGAGGCTTCACTTACTCCAGTACCAAAGAGCAGGGGAACCACAAACAAGAACTGTAGTGTTGCAACACCATTCTGCTGTCACAAGCCATCTCAGCTAAAAATAAGCTGCTGGGATAGACTGGCAGCCCAAACAAGCTTCAGGCTTCCTTTCACCAGATGCTGTAAGGAAGACACCCACCAAGAGCACCAACTCAGACAGGGCATGAATAGCTTCAAATACTCCTGCTCCTCTGCCCTGACCACGTAGCCTGGAGCCTGTGGGATTTCACCAGAAGTGCTTCAATTTGAAGGGTTTTTTTGCCCCCTTGCGTCACATTAGGATTTGAAGGTAGCCCCTGGGAGGGTAAATCCTTGTGTGGCGACAGAAACGACCTTCCCCTTTACTTGAAATTGGGTTCAAGTGACCTGTGAGCTCTGGTTCTTAGCTCTCCCCTCCATGCTTTGCTGCGGTCCGAAAGTTTTGCACAGCTTTGCAGGGAGAGGGGGGACCACCCTTGCAAAAAACCCACCCGCAGGCAGACAAAGGCTGGCAACAAAGCCCGGCAAGTTGCTTTGTCTCAGCCAGGACTGCTCCAGCTCCAGCTCCAGCTTTTGCTGGGACTGGCAGCAGCGGAAAGCCAGGTTGGTTTTCTCTGCTGATCTTACCTTAATCTTAGCAGGTTATCTGAAGTTTAGCTCTCCCCGCTCCTCCTCCCAACCCCTGTGTGAGCTGAACATAGTGTGATGCCTGCCCCAAATCACAGCTGTGCCGGGCTGGCCACCGCACACTGTCCTGTTGCTTTTGAAGAGCCATGCTAGGCAGGTTCCTATCAGCTCCTCACCTTTCAAGATTAGCTGCAGAGAGTAAAGATGTCCCGTGATGCTCCTGAGGACACTTTTGCAAAGCTGCCCGGTGTGCATCGGACCCAGTCCCACTGCAGCCAACAGCTTCTCATGAGACAGAGACAACAGTTCCCAGCTTGGGAGGCCATGCTTTGTGTGTCCCGCTTATACAGGATTTTCCTTCCCTCTCCCCACACTCTCTTTTCAGTGTTTTCCAGCTCTGTGAGAGAGCCTGAGGTTGGAAACAGAAAGCTGGGTGATTCTCCCTTCCTCTCCCTCGAATGCAATGGTGGGGTGCAGCCTCATGAGACTGGATGGTTTCTCCAGCAAGCTGCTGCCAGGCTCAGCGGGAAGTCTGCCATCCACTTTGATTCCTCCTTGGTCCTACCATCCTACAGCGCTGTGGAAGACACTAGGATGTGACCCAGAGAGTTTTTGGATTGCACCAATCCAAAGCTGGGGGGGCACAGCACAGCCCCCATGACAGCCCCAGCTCCAGTGCATCTCCATGGATCCCATCGATAGCAGCAGAGACACCCCCAGAGCCCCTTGCTGGGCCCAGGCGTACTTGGCCATGTCACTGAAAGGAGCCCTCCCTTCACTATCACTCTGTCTGCTTTGTATCCAAAATAGCCACACTTGGGTGCTCAACCGAGCCATGCCCGGGAGGAAATCCCCCACCCTTTATCCTCCTGCTTTGCCTTTTGGCCTTTTAAAAAGACTTGGACCAAGTAAGGGGACAGGTTGATGGCAAGCGGAGATAAGAGCAGGCTGCAGGTGACAAGGGACAATTCTTTATTCCTCTAGCATCAAGCAGGTACAGGAGCTGGCAGGGCCGGTCAGGCTTCAGGGAGAAGCGATGTTCAGTCCCCAGCCAGACCCCGTGGCAGGCACTGTGGCTCAAGGCTGGCCGCAAGATTATGGGCTGGCTTGTGCTGATATGGCAAGGCAGAAAGCTGGAAGAGAAAACGCACACTGGCTCTTCATCTGCCCTCCTGCAGCATCTCTCCTTTACCAGTGCAGAGCAGCAGTGGGAGATGCAACAGTGGGAGATGCCCGAGATGCAACAGTGGGAGATGCCCATGGCTCAGTGTGGGATCCCAGTTGTTAGAAAAATTCACGCCATGTGCCCAGTTTCAAGTGGGACCAAGTTCTGGAAAGGTTTTGATTCAGAAATGCCAAACCATTCCCAGGTTAAAGAAAATGTATCTTTGATCTCTCATCCAAGGGTTAAATTTTTAGGTTGGCTCAGCGTGGCACCTTACTCAGCGAGGGCAAAGTGGGCTTTGGTGCACAGATTTCTCTACTGTAGGGCTTTGGATCTACAGCTGGGATCATTTGCAGCTTTGCCAAAACAGTCCATCACCTGAGTGGCTCTTGGGGCTGCTTGGCCAGAGGCAGCGTCGGGACAGGGAGTGGGGGGCTAAAGGATGGGGCCAGACCACCTCCGAAAACTGCTCCCACCCGAA